>JASDQU010688148.1:7534-23991 GCA_032191745.1 Picea mariana
TTGCGTATCAGGTCTGAAACCTGAGAGAGTGAAGGAATGAGTTTCCATTAATTCTCTGTTTAGTCCAGGAGATTCCTGCATAGAGGCAGTCGAATTCCTCTGCATAGAGTGCGTTGAGGAGGCCAAGCAGTTGAACTTTTGTTCTCCTTTGCCCAAAGTTGGGTTTGAGTTATTCGAGCTGTGTAGGTGAGTGCAGGTCGAGTTTGAGTCTCAGTAGCAAGTCTGAGAAGAGGAAAGGGTCGAAGCCATTGCGAGTGTGGATGCATGGGACCCAGAAGACTTCAACACTTTTGGAAGTGATTGAAGACCGAGCACAAGGAGCGTGTTCTAGAAATCTCTGAAGGAGTCCGAGTTGATAAAAGATCTGGAGGGATAGCACCTTTGTTTTCAGTTGCATTGGATGAAGGTGGTGAGACCGGAGGATTCTCAAGAGGAAGAGAATCGACGACTTGAATTTGTCGAGAAGATTCACAAAGTCCCGTAGATCATTGGATCTGGGAGAAGGAGTGAGGAGGTTAACCCTCAGGCGCAGGAAAAAGACCATTTGCCGTCGCATATCGGCGAACCGGGGTTGACGAGTGCTAGAAACACATGCACGTCGAAAACGCAAAGTGCGATCCCCCGATTTGATCAGGGACGTCAATCACCGGAGGGACAGGTGGCATAAGATCCCGAGGAGTCGGGGTTCGGCACTTCGGCGTTTTCAAAGTCGAAGGGAGCATGGAGAGATAGTGAGGTCCCGGGTCGCGACGGGTCCCACGGAGGTTGTGTGGAGTATAACACGTGGTATCGGCACCTCGGTACTCGGGGATTTAAAATACAAGGGCTCGGCATCGCGAGTAGCGATACCCCGAGGTTGACCGTTGACCATCGGAAATCAAGGTTTTGGCGTTTGTTTACCCGAGGACAGTGCCGCGAGCCACGCGATATCGTGAGACCCGATCTCCCGATACGCGAAGAGGAGATTCGCCGAGACGACTGTGGGTAAAGAACTCCCGAGGGAGTTGGAAGAGCATTGACTCTTCGGGCCGTGGAGAAAGAGAAGGTCCTGGTGAGAGCGACCRTGCCGTCGAGGGTGCGTGTAGCTATCACACAGGGATGTCCAAGTCAAAATATATCTATCTCATTGAGTCTCATAGGAGAATCATTTGGACACACACTCACTAGTGCTCAGCCACTAGGATCACATCCAACTGTGCTTGACCATAGGGACGTTGTAATCAACATATATATATCTCATTGAGTCTCACAAGAGAATCATATGGAGTACAACATCATCTCATCTCTCTACAAAGAGGAGAATAGTAAACCCATCACATGGGCTCCTTCACCCCTCACAGGGSTACACATCGTTTCATCTCAAATGACACACCCATATTATGGGCATCTTCCCTACACAGGGGTACACAATGTTCCATGTTTATATTAGATAGGAATGACACACCCATATCATGGGMACACCCAAATCAAGGGCTATCTCACAAGCCAAMTCACTCAGTCTGTGTTCTGGAGGATGTCTCATGCATCTGTAATCATCAACACTCCCTCTCAKCCAGGGAGGAATTCTCCACCAGGACAAGTCTCTCACGAAARTACTCGAAATTCATCTTGGTAAGTGGTTTGGTGAAGACATTTGTAATAYGCTCATGTGTAGGAAGGTATCGCACGTTTACTTCTTTCCTCTGCACCATGTCTCTGATATAATGATATTTTATCTCAATGTGTTTCGATCTATCGTGAAACACGTGATTCTCATAGAGCTTCACACAACTCTTCTTATCAAAATAAATAATGGTGGGATCCATCTCATGATCAAATAAATCTTTCAAGAGCTTACGAAGCCACACTGCTTCGTGGACTACCACACTCAAAGCTATATACTCTTCTTTTTCAGTACTCAAGGCCATAAATATTTGTTTCCCGCTACACCAGAAAACCATGGCAGACCCCAAGGTAAAACAACAACCAAATGTTCTCTTCTGATCCACTATGCTCCCTGCCCAATTTACATCAGCATATCCCTGCAAAATCAAGTCTACAATGGAGGCATACCTCAACCCATATCCAACTGTGCCTCATATATATCTCAATACATTCTTCACTACTATCCAGTGAGTCTATCTCTGCTGACTCATGAACTAACTAAACACATTCATTACATAGCATATATCAGGTCTGGTGTTAACCAGATACATCAGTGATCCAATTAGTTGTCGGTACAAGTGTGGATCAATATCACCTAATTTAGTAGAAACATCATTCATTTACTTCAAATCCATCACCATTGGTGTAGGCATGGATTTTCATTATGTCATACCGAACTTCTTCAATATCTCCATTGTATAATTTCCTTGACTCAGAAAAATCTCATCATTCCTCTTCCATACTTCTAGTCCCAAGAAGTAGTGCATCATATCGTGATCCTTCATCTCAAATTTAGCAGTCAATGCTTGCTTGCATTCAACAATAAGTCTTTCTGAACTGATGAGGAAAAGGTCATCCACATATAGAACCAGTATTAATCACTCGTTACCAACAATATGGTAATATAGGTTTGGATCAACAACACTCTTGCTGAAACCCAAACTCGTCAAGAATCCATCCATTTTCTCATACCAAGCACGAGGTGCTTGCTTTAGTCCATACAGGGCTTTCTTCAACCTGCACACATGAGATTTCTCGTTGTCTATCATGAATCCTTATGGTTCCTTGATATAAACTTCTTCCTCAATCTCACCATTGAGAAAGGATGTATTTACATCCATCTAATGTAGTTTCAAAACCATGGATGTAGCTAGTGCAATGATAGTATGGATGGAAATGTATCGGGCTACTGGAGAAAATGTCTCATCATAGTCAACCACCTCTACTTGTCAGAATCCTCTGGCTACAGATATCGCTTTATATTTCTTGATACTTCCATCAGCTACATGCTTGATCTTATAGATCCACTTGGAAGTCACTACAAACTTCCCTTCTGGTCTTAGAACAATATCAAATACATCATTCTTCAATATAAACTGATATCCTTCTATCATGGCATCTTCCCATCCCTACTCACCTATCGCTTCTCCATGACAAGAGGGATCATAATCAATGACGTGGCTCATGGATGAAAAGAAGGGATGATTTTAAGGATGGAAATTTATTTTAAAATGTAGAAACCTTGGCGAATAATACTAATCCTTCATATGTCAACTATCAATGTTTGGCAATATTTTTTTTTAAATATTCAAATTTCTAAGTATTTTATATAGTGTTTATAAAATTTTGGCAATTTTTAAGGTAAAATAATTTTATCCTACAGAATTTGGGTGAATCATTTTTAAAATAGTGAATCTCGTTTTTAGAAAAACCATGGAAAATTATCCCATGAGAGAAATTTAGCCCCTAAAATCATCCCAGAAAAGTAGCTCAAAAAATCTCTTTGGTCTCTTGCTCAACGAGATTAGTTAGGTGATCTCTAAAATTGGTCATGTGCCTGGAGGCGATACTGTCAATTAGCCAAGTATCGTCATTAGTATGAACCATACCTAAGAGTGTTGAGATGAATAAGAAGGATTCTTCTTAGATGTATTCATCTCTCTGAAGTCTTGGCTTCCAGGAACTGTATTTTCTTGATCCATCAAGATTATCTCCCATCCTAGTTATGTTCATCATATTTTATATTTTTCACAAACCCTTGCCAACTAGGCTAGAAAACCTAAAAGCTAGTCTAGGCTAGCAACCTTAGGTTTTGTTTGGATTATTACTGCCAAAAATAAGCCTTGAAAGTCATAAGAACACTGGTGAGATGAGAATCTCCTTCAATGAGCTGCAGAAACCCTAATTCTAAAATTTCTACAAAAAATTGAGAAACCCTAGAAACACTAGGGCCAAAAATCCAAAATGGTCAGAAATGCAATTTGAAGAATGTTGGAGGTGCATTGAGGGAGGTTGTACACTCCCATGCAATTTTTAGTCCCAACGTCCAAGTTTAAGGTGCTTAAATACCTAAGAAAAGGAGGGTCGTATGGATTTTCTGGAAAGCCTAGGAGGGTCGTACGGTTGTTGCAGAAGTGAGGGGATGACTGGTAGATGCTTGTGCAATGGGTTCTTCAAGACCTAAGATCTGATACAATGTTGGATTTTTACTAGGCTGGGCTCAAGCATGAAGTTTATTTCAACTTAGCATTTACTTGAACCATAGAAAAATGCAGCTACACCATTAACAATTTGCTGCAATAACCAAGATCACAAGAAGAAATACCATGCACAAGAACAAAAGAAATATCCTGGGAAACCCTTCTCAACAAGAGAAGAAAACCCAGCCAATCCTTTGTTATATTATCAAGAGAAAGAACTCCCACACCATAGACCTAGCACACAAAAGAGTGCTCTCAAAAACCAAGAAGGCTAGCACCCAAGAGAGGTGCACACTTCATCCCTAGAACTTGTACTTGCTAAAATTTCCAAAATCACATGTGTGTTGTGTTTCCTCAATGGGGGAATGACCTTTATTTATATTAGACTGGACATATTAAAAGTGGTTTATATTGGAACAATAGGGTCGACCTAAATAACTTAGAATATAATTAATAATTACCATATTAATTATATTTTACATTAATTATCTTTCACTTTATGGTGGGTCTGACCTGTACCGTTTACATCACAATTAGGGTTACAGGTAAATCTAACTCTTAGACAATATAGAAAGGGATATCCCACACCCACTAGTGCTCAACCACTATGGGCACGTCCACTTGTGCTTAGCCACATGGATATCCAAGTCAACAGATCTCTATCTCACTAAGTCTCACAGGAGAATCATCTGAACACACACCCACTAGTGCTCAGCCAATAAGATCATGTCCACCTGTGCTCGGCCACAGGGACGTCCTACTCAAAATATCTCTATCTCACTAAGTCTCACAGGAGAATCATCTAAAGTACCACATCATCTCAACTCTCTACATAGAGGAGAACAATAAACCTATCACATGGGCTCCTTCACCCCTCACAGGGGTACACATCATTTCATCTCAAATGACACACCCATATTATGGGCATCTTCCCTACACAGGGGCGCACAATGTTCCATCTCTGTCTTAAAGAGGAACGACACACCCATCTCATGGGAACACCAAACTCAAGGTCTCTCTCACACGCCAATTCACTCAGTCTGTGTCCTGGAGGATGTCTCACACAGTTGTAATCATCAACAATTATGAGTTCATAGTGGTGCCATTTCGGTTATCAAATGCACCAGCTATCTTCATGTGTTTAATGAATGGTATTTTCAGAGAATACTTAGATAAGTTTGTCATTGTATTTTTAGATGATATTATTATATATTCTAAATCAGAGGAAAATCATGAACAACACTTGAGGATGGTATTATAGGTATTAAAGGAGCATCAATTATATGCCAAATTGAGAAAGTGCTCATTTTATCAAAAGAAAATTCATTATTTGGGACATATCATTTTAGAGGAAAGGATATCAGTGGATCCTGATAAGATAGAGGCCATTAAAGGATGGTCAACGCCAAACAATGTGAGAAAGTTCAGATCATTCTTGGGCCTTGCAGGATACTATAGGATATTTATTGAAGGATTCTTAAATATTTCACACCCAATCACTTCCTTGCAAAAGAAGGGTGTGAAGTTTCAATGGACATTGGATTGTGAAAAGAGTTTCCAACACTTGAAGTATTTATTAACAAGTGCTCCAATACTAAGGATTGTTGATCGAAATAAAGACTTCATTGTATGTGCTAATGCATGTCAGTCAAAATGGGTATGTTGTATGCTATGAATCAAGGAAGTCGAAGGAGCATGAAAGGAACTATGCTACTCGTGATTTGGAGTTGGTAGGAATAATGCATGCCTTGAATATGTGGAGGCACTACCTCATGGGGAAAAGGTTCGAGTTGAGGACATAACATAGTGGTCTGAAATATTTATTTGGATAGCCAACTCTAAATTCCAGGAAAATAAGGTGGTTGAATTTCTTAGTTAATATGACTTTGATATAAAGCATATCAAAGGGAAATAGAACAAGTTGGTTGATGCACTTAGTAGAAGGGTGCATGAGTTTCATGCTACAACCATTAGCATGTATCAATCATATTTGAAAGATAGAATATTAGAGGATATAAAATCATATTTGCAATACATTGAAATAATAAAAAATTTACAACAAGGGATTTTGCAGTAGAAAATTAAGCATTGTAAGCTAGAAAATGATGAAATTCTCATGTACAGGGGAAGAATTTATGTACCAAATCCCCAGGAATTGAAAAATATAATATTAAGATAAATTCATAATGGACGTTATGTTGGGAACCSAGGTTATCAGAATACTATTGCATCTTTCAAGAGTCAATATTATTGGTCAGGCATGAAGAAAGAAGTTGTTGATTTTATTGCCAAATGTTTAGAGTGTCAAAAGGTCAAGGTTGAGCATAGACACTGAGCTAGTTTTCTACAACCATTTCCYATTCTTGAGTGAAAATGGGAAGTTGTAACAATGGATTTCATCACCAAACTACCTAGAACAAACAAGCATCATGATTCTATCATGGTAGTGGTGGATAAGATTACTAAAGATGCCCATTTTATTCTAGTAAATCTCACTCACAACGAAGCCAACAATTCTGATATTTATATGAGAGAAATTGTTCAACTACATGGTATACCCAAGACAATTGTGTCTAAAAGAGATCCAAAATTTACATCCAATTTTTGGAAAGGATTGTTTAAGGGATTTGGAAAAAAATTGACTTTTAGCACAACTTATCATCCAGAATCAGATGGAAAATAGAGAGGGTGAATCAAGTGATTAAGGATATGTTGAGAATGTATGTGATGGATAAAACATCAAAATGGGAATACTACCTACACTTAGTAGAGTTTTCTTATAACAATGGGTACCAAGCATCTCTAAAGATGATTCTATTTAAGTAACTTTATGGCAGAAGGTGAAACACACCGATAAAATGGGACTACCCAACAGATAGAGCAGTGGTTGGGCCAAAATTACTTAGGGAAATGCAAGAGAAAATGTTGAAAATAAAACATAATTTAAAGGTTGTTCAAGACAAGAAAAAAATCTATGTTGATAAGGGCAAAACACATAGGGAATTTAAAGTGGGTGACTATATATTCTTGAAAGTAAAGTCCAATAGAAGTTCCCTGAAGTTGGGAATTTTTTCAAAGTTGGAAACTCGTTATTGTGGGCCATTTGAAATCCTAGAGAGGATTGGGCCTATAGCATACATGTTTTCCTTTCGTGCATCAATGTTTATTCATAATGTATTCCATGTATCATTTCTCAAAAAGTATATACATGATGCTAATCATGTCATTTATTGGAATGTGATTCAGGTGGAGCAAGAAGAAACCTTTCAAGTGCATCTAGTGTGCATATTGGACCGGAAGATTAAACAGCTCCGGAATCGAGCCATAGTGCTAGTAAAGGTCCAATGGACTTGGTACGATCCTGAAGATGCAACTTGGGAGCATGAGGATGATATGTGGGAAGAATAGCCACATCGTTTTTAGGATTTTTGAAATTTTGGTTGTATATGTGTACATATTGCATTGAGGACAATGCATAAATAAGGGGGAGGGGAATATAATACCCCTAGGACAAACCCTAGCTATAAATGTAAATACAAATGTACTTAAGCTAGTGAGATATTTGATGTCATTTTGCATGCACCTTCCATGGTATAAAGTGCACATGTATTGTGCACTAAAATGATGAAGTATGCACATTCCAAGATACCATGTGCAACAAACTTAAGTGCATGTGATTTTGAGGCCATCAAGCCTTTGTGTATATGTTGTGTTTTGAGTATGGTGAGTTGGGATGTAGAAATGACAGTATATCTGTAATCTAAATGTAAATGTAATCTGTTATCACATGAAATTGTGAAGGGTCACAGGTGATGGCCATGAGCACAGGAAAACAAGAGGGTGCAGTTTTGAACAACAGAGATCCCCTGTGCAGTTCAATTTAGCACCATCTCTAAGCATGGTTGGAAGAACGTTATAGTTGKAAGGTGGATAATTTTTACTAGGGGCGATAAAATAGAAGGTACGCCCAGATAGCAGGGCCTTTCAGATCAATGACCACACTTCACTTCAGCCCCGCAACATGTTGAGGCATTAAAATCCTTGAGTGGGCCGAAATCTCAACCACGGTATTGCGAGAGAGCTATGTGGTGGAAGGTGGTGAGTTTCATGCCCAAAAGTAGTGTGGGTCCAAACCACTTTCGACGACCCTGAAATCACATGCTCGTTTAGCATTGAATCCAATAGAAGCATGTGGCCACCCCCTAGTCATCAGATCTCGTCCTGATCCTGAGGTAAAATCACTTAATGAGCTAGGACTAGTATTTGAAACCTTGGCTCACTCCATAAATAGAATGGATGTGGGGTCTGGATGTTGAGAGAGAACTGTTAGCACGAGGTACTGCAATGGACAATTTTTCCTGTAGGCCCATTATGATCTAAGCTTGCATCTGACACAAGATACACACACAGTCTGACAGAGGGACATAAAGATGAAAATCCTTGGACATGATGGCCAACTTGCGCTCCTAGCAATTGTTCACTATTGGGTATAAATACATAAGTTAAATAATATGTTATGGTCATCGATGGTTGAGCAGAGCTCCATATTTTTTAATAGTTTGATAGCATAGTTGTTCTCTGGTTATGTATGATACCTAAGACTTTATCATTAATAGAATTCAATTTATTTCATCATCATGTTTCCTCTTGTGTTGAAATACTCGTGCATGGATGATCTAGATGAGATGTTGTAGTTGTATTGCAATGAAGGTTTGATTATAATGTTGCTATGATCTGTTTGTTTTCTTTCACTGTCTTGTTTCCTCTTATGCTTAAATTCTCATGCATGGATGATCCAGATGAGATTTTGTAGTTGTATTGTAATGGAGTTTTGATTATAATGATGTTGTAATATATTTCAGTACCTTAAGCTTAAGTTCAAGAGTTCTCTTGTGCCTGAGTTTTTCTACACCAAGTTGCTTGAAGGTCGGATGTTCATGGAAAACTTGTCCACTTTCCTCACTAATTATTCCTCCTTCTCACCTTTAAGCTTAAACCATTGACTGAAGTTAATGAGAACCTCATTTTCTTATGCATTGCTAGCCCAGTTTTTTGTGTTAAAACATTATTATGCTAAGCTTTGTCCATTTGACCTCCACTCATAAACCAACCTCCACAAACATTTTGATGGGTATTGGGCTTATCCTCATGCAATCTGAGGGTGACTCTCAGTGCTAAAATAATCACATGCAAATACTAGTAAAAAATACATCATTGTGGTAGACCAACCATGTAAAAGAGTATGGGGGACTAAACTCCACCAGTTAGAGAAAGGGGGGTAAAAGTTAAGGATAAGGGGATAAGCTAGGGAGCTTAAGCCAAAAAGGAATATTATATTAATAGTCCTTAAAGTATAAAGTATGGATAATTATTTTATCCTAAGTTCTAAGGATGGGGACAAGTGGGCCAAAGTAGTTCTCAAGACAACAAGTGTCACGATGGGAACATGCATACATATAGTTTGGACTTAATTCATTTTACCATCATTCCATTATCATTCACTCACTCATTTAGTTTTCCTCTATACCTTCCTGTCATTGTACCTATACACGTACTCGTACCTGTACCTAGTTAGCTTAGGATTTGGACTGGAGAAGCGACTTGTCAGGCCCGTGGGATATTAAAGAGGCGAGTTTTCAGGCCCGTGAGAAATTCTCTCTAAGTGAGAGAATTACTGGGAATTGATTTCTATAAGGTTCCAAACTGTAGCTATAGGTATATGAGACTTCATTTTTTTCTTGTTGTTGAATCCCCAAAAACGAAGTGGGGAAACCAAGGGACTGTTGAGTAGAGAAGGGGCACACTTCTTGCGCTGGGACAGGCATGTGGGGAATGATGGATTGTAGGTTGTTATTTCAGGTTGGAAGTTGTGATAGAGTTTTTCCCATTGTCTGAGATGCATCAACCTGGTTAGGAATTCCTTTAACTAGGTGGAGTTTAGTCCCAGCTCAGGGGTGACCCACTGCTGATATTTTTTAGTAGTGTGGTCTAAAGCTGGGAGGAACATGGAAGGTATACACACAGTTGGTGATATTTTTATACTTTTATTCAGATGACCAGGTTGAGAACTTATTTTTGGATTTTTATATTGGGATGGTTTAAATCCCTTCCTTTGAAAACTAGTCTTATCCTTCCTTTTCCACTCCTTAAGAGGCTCCTATATATGCTTCAACCAATCATAATAACATTTTTCCTTTCTAATGGTGTCCTATAGTGTCTTAGGCTCGTCGAACTTGATCCTATCCTGATAGGAGTGTGGTAATCCATTGAGGAAGCATTGTATCCTCACTTTCTCATCCTTGAGTTAGGTAACATACCTCAATAAATACAAGAACCTCTTGGCATAAGMATACATTATATGTTTCCCTAACGTATGTTCACGAAACTCTTTAATCTTACCATCGTAGTATTTTTCTGATAAATATACTTTCCTGAAATATTTCTCGAACTGTTTCCAAGTTAKATTACTTTCCTGTAATCATTTAACATCCTTGAGGTTTTCCCTCATGTAATACCTTAGTTTTGAGTCCCTAKATTAATAATGTATGTGTTTRCTCATGTGTGACTGGAGTGCCTATAAGGTTTAAATGATGGAGTTCCTAGAGATGTAATACTTTGAATATATATTAATAAAATACATTGTTGACTGCAAGATGGACAAGGACAGAGATAGGGGGATAAATGGGATAAGTATTTTTATTATTATTTTATTCACCCATCTTGGTTTAAGTTGGGAAAAGTGGTTACATGAGCTTCTTGGGGAAGGCCATGTGGTTATGATTTCATTTAATTATATAAACCCCTCTTTTGGGTTGTTTGGGTGTTTCACACTATTTGGCTCTTCATTCATTCATTATTTCTCATTCATTCTTGTTCTTTTTTTCATCATGAAAAATAAGCATTGGGGAAAGGGAGCCATTGTTATGTTGGTTGTAAGCAATTTATGATTATTCCATAAAGGAATGGATGCTTCTGTGCATAATATTAATGGTAGTTGAGAGAGAATTGTCCACAACTGAAAATCCTTGGAGCTTCCAATATTGATATTTCCTAACCAGTAGCACAATATCCGTAGAAAAGAAGTGGAATCGCCTAAGGGGCTACATAGTAGAGAAAGGGGTTAGTTTCTTTGTGGTGTGTATGCTACAATGTAAGAGATATGGAAATTATGATTTCTATGTTTATGAGAAACTCATGAGATCTTGATTTCTAATTGGTTTGGGAAATTGAGTGTCTGTATGAGACCCGTCCTTGTGGATTCATAGCCCTAGCTCGGGGGTGACACATTGTTGATATTTGGAAAAAAGTGTCTAAGGTTGGGTGGAACATATAACGTCTACAACTAGTTAGTGATTGGTTAAATTAAATATAAGTGCTCTCTATCATGTATTTCTTTGAGTTTTCTGTATATTTATTTGTGTTGTGTATCAATTATTATCTTTGATATATGTATTTATAATGTGCTTGCTTGTTAGTTATTGTTGTGCATGGAATATTTTTCATTTCTTTTATGGTGTAGTATGAATCTTTATTATTGCATTTGTTTCTTTCATTCTTCTTGAATTAATTAATTGGTATCAAAATTTTTGAATCATCCCAAGAAGGTGAATTTAGAGGTATCCAAACAATGGGTATGTTTTAGGTCAGATCCTAGAGAAAATCATTTTGGTTTTGCTGATCTGAGTCTGTTACACCACCATATGGAAGATTCTCCATTCAGATAAAAAATAATCATCTTTTTCTTAGTATTTTCTTAGTACTTATGTACTAAAATATACTTCCTTAATCCTAGAAACCAGGCCTCAACCTCTTCTCCTTTCCTAATTTCTCCATCAAATGTTGGTGGATTTTACTTCTTGAATTCCTCTCTTAAAGAAATTTGAGAGTGTCTCTTATTATTCTTCCATGGGACACTTGGCCTAGTGTCACTACTAGAAAACTCTTTTGTAGTGGTCTTTCCACTAGATGACTATGTGGAAGAGTCTCCACTAGCTCTATTTGTATTAACATACCTATTTATTTTCATGGATGAAATCCTCCCCACATTACTATGAGTTGGCCCATGATTTTGAATATATAATGGGATTTGTATCCTCTCTGACTACTATCATCCTGAATTACTAGTAGTTGGACCTTGTTACAAGTGTTTTTGGATATCAAATAGACTATGTAGTAGTACTACATTTAATTCTTCTTGCTCGGCCTAATCCTTAATGAGACTTTTATTGTATTATTTCAAACACATAATTGTTTCTACCAAATAAATATGGGCTTCCCTATTCCTCCTACCATCAAATTCCTCATCTTGAAAATGTGAGGTCTCTTCCATGCTGAGTTGCAACATTCACTTTTGTTTTCTTTTCTTTTTAGTATATCCTATGTGTTGAAATAATAATCCATTATTATCAAATCACCATCCAAATTACATGTGAAAAGGACTCTTGGCCTCACTAAGGCTTCAATCAACCTTAATACTCCCAAGCCAAGGATATAGTCCTACTATCAATCTTGATCATAAATTATTGTTAGCACATATTAACATAATTAAACTACTAACAAAAAATTAATAAATTCTTGTCATGCATGCTATTATGAAATTTATTCAACCTTGTTGGCCCATTCAAGACTAGAGTTTGAACTCGGATATGATACCACTCTATAACAATCCTAACCCCCTAAACATTCTTAGGCTAGTGGGATGCCAAAAATTCTCTTCTCTACATGAATCTTTACTCAGGTCCTCACCGTATTGACTGAAACCTATGCACTCTAAACCTTCTATCGGCTATCCCAAAAATCAATAATTGGGTTCCAGAATGGTATGAGTGGCTTTCCCAAGCCTGCAATATTTCCTTTTTCCATGCCATTGGTCCCACATAGATACCATGTGGACTTCTCCTCCTTGCTTCCACGAATGGATAGGGTAGGCGTGTATGTGATAGTGTGGCATCAATGTTTTCCCAGGCATGGCATAGTCCATATTGAAATCCTGGGAAAATCTTAGGTGGGGGAAACCATACTCAAAACGGATTTGAGACAATCCATATCGATGGTTGTGATTTCATCAAGTGAAACTAATCGACGACTGTCAATGGGCCAGACTCTCCATTTTTGGAGCGCAATTCTTGCAACCTCAATATATTTCTTCCAAATGTTTATTTCTAACGACTTCGATACCAATGGATCTAATGTCCATAGTGGATCTCATCTGACATATAGGATATTTTTGGTTTCACCAATTGGCTAGAATAACAATAGTGGTTCTCTTATGAATCCAAAATATCCAACAGATAGGAAACAAGGTGGTCAATGGTCTAAAATCATTCATGACCCCAAAAATCCCAGAATGGTTAACGATCTCATCCAACCTCATCCAATCACTCAACATGTGGGGTCCATCACAAGATATATGACTCTTATATTTTTGGATTGACTCCTTGGCAGAGAAACAAGCCACGTCCACTTGAGATTTTACTATCAGGAAATACCACCTCCCATGACCTTATGGTTTTTCCAATTAGTTCCTTCCAAACTGAGAAATTTGATAGATCCAATGGTCATCTGACCAATGAATCTAGCGGTCGAGATTCCCTGAAGTTCTCATATCTGCTCGACAATTAATGGGGTCAATTAACTCTGATATGGATTTTATCAAATTGGACTCACAAATATATCACTGACTTAGATATCATCAATTGTTCCTCTTACACATATACAACTTTGGTCCTCTCGGAATTTCTCTTTTGGGATTTCTCCATCAAAACACACACCTAGCAATCCTGAGGGATTCTTCCAAATGTCGCATTCTCACAAGCCTAGTGGGTTGGTTCAGAAATATTTCTATGGTATGAACTCGTTCAGAATGACCTCTAAGCATATCGAGGATTATCGGCCACTTAGGATACTCTCGTCGGAAAGTTTAGCTTGGTGGTGCTCACAGGTTCTTCCAATGGCCTTCTTTTGAAACGATTCCTCTAACACTCATATCTTTGACGAACATTCAATATCAACCCTCCACATCAAATATATGGATGATATCCCCTTGATATTTTTGGTAGGAAACTTGAATAAGGATACAGGGAAATTACATGTGAATAATAGGCTTATCCTTCCTCACACTATCTGGAAGGATTTATCCCAGGGATCCTCATATCTTTGGCCCATGTCCTTGGTACTTAGGTGACACCTCTTAGCATCCCTCGAACAGAACGTTTTCTCATCTTACAAACTTTTCATTCAAAGTCTTGGGGTAAACGTAGGATTTTGGGTCCCCATTAGATAGACACCCCGTACGTGCTCTCCACGGGTAGTCGACCAAAGTAGGATGAGTCTCAATAGATTAAAATATTTATATTTTAGCATTCATTCAATATATTAAAACTTGTTTCAAGAAAAAAAATGTAAATATTCATATTCATTAACACATGATTTCCAAATACATCTAGAAATACTTATTTGTTTTAGGTCAAACTCCAACCTACCAACTAACTGAGGGTGAATTCCTTTCCACCCAACCATAGGCTTTGTTGCACCTTTTCTTTCTACAACAAGCCACCCATGTTTCATGCCATGATACCACCATGGGACACTCACAGGTTGGCTCTCATGTTTAGGGTCTGAGGTGAAAGTTACTCTCCTCCACCCAATGGAAACAATATAAATCCCCTATTCCCACTAAGTCGAGGGCCACCATGAGCTTACTAGGAACCTTCCCAGATGGATTTCCTCTACACAAGGGAGACCCTTCACTACTACAAAGTCCTTCAGTTCACTCCCCTTACTAGTTTCATTTTCTTTCTAGCAATCACCAACTCACAACCCTCTCCACTCCACTCCAGGTTCAGGTATTCTYTGTTCCAAATCAACCRTGCATTCCTTGGGTAACCTATTTTCCTCATAGTAAATTCTTAGTTTCCCTMTTCTCATATTRCACATGTGCTTCATTTGCGCTAGTTTTCCTCCTCTCTCAACTACCTCTTGTCTCCTCCTATTTCCTCTCTAAATCCCTCCTAATATCRAGAATTCCTCCCTCTTCCAATTCCTTATCTTGTTTCTATCAGAAGAAGCCTCATGGGTCAAGCTATYGAATTGAAGGGGAACCATAGTATGTCTGGATGATAGCTCCAACATAAGTAGTCATTATTCCATGTACATTGATGAAGGTAGGAATAATTGCCCCAACTACCAGGTCTGATTTTCATTAATGGGTTTTCTTGTGGACATGGTAAGATAGGGTACKTTTTGGRAAATTTGGTCATTCAAGGTCATCTTAGGTGGAGATTGGATTTCTTGGGTAACTAAGACATTTCCTAGTGTGCTCTTTCCAATTCCCACTTRTGGTATCATGGMTAGTACTGGAAGGATTACCCTTTAGTCAGTTGGTTGGTAATTTCATTAAGCATAAAATACAATTACAATGTTCATCAATTACAATCATAAAGTCTCAATTGTAATTATAGACTTGGGGGAAAATGGGGTGTTACAATTCCCTACTCCACCATCTCTMTTTGATTCTACCATGCAAGGTTTMTTAGTTGGGAAAGAGGATGGGAAAGAGTGGTCTTCCCCAAGCTCAATTAGTTCAAGACCTTACTTCCTATACCCTAATCTTGTCAGGGACATTCATAGAGAAACAACAAAGAGTATATTTCTCTGATACCATTAATCTGGATTATGTAGAGAATGAAATGAAGGAAGAAATATAAAAGAAAACAAATAAATATATTGTAGATATCATAGTAGTAAAATTAAACTCAAATTCTATTAATGAAGGAAATATAAAAGTACTATAAAATACAAACCAATACAAACTAGATAGAATAGTGATAGCTTATCTTTCAAGAGAGATGTTTCAACTACACTTTCACAAGAAGATATTACAAGAATCCAAGTACTCATTTTTAAAACATAATGTATGAATCACTAAGATGCAAAAACCCTAAAGATACAAAACCTCAATTGTAGAATATGATGTGGAAAAAGGAACATCGACATTAAGGGGGCTAATTGATATAGTAACTTCATGGGTCTGCATACAAAATCCATTTAGGGTGTTTATTGGACTATTACAAAACTTGATGCATGCTCTATGTGTTTGGAAATATGTTAACTACCAAAAATACAAGGGAAATTCCCAAAAACTATGGAATAAATTTAATACCTAAAAACTTGTAGTAGAACTACCAAGATCTAGAACCATTATGTGAAAATAGAACATGTTTTTATTTGTCGGCATCAATATCCACCTAGATATTTTTATTTCAAGGATGAAACTCCACAATATGGTTGTCCCAACAACATATCATATATCTATAATGTTTGTGACATCACACA
>JASDQU010688150.1:0-17341 GCA_032191745.1 Picea mariana
TTCTTCTCACCACACTTATGTCCCTTACTGTACTTGCTGTCACAATTAAAGCATAAACCTTTTTCTTTTCTTTCCTCCAATTGTTGAGGTGTCAACCTTGTAGGTTGAGGTGTTTTAGAAGAAGGAGCATTATTCTCTCTATAGATGTTAGGATTGGTCCTTCTAGTAGAACATAGCCATATTTTTACTTTCAACATTTCTTGCCACTCTAAATGCATTCTCCAATGATTTGGGTTCCCAAAGGAAAACCTCATGTTGAATGTTATCCTTTAAAGTTCCTATGAATACATCAATCAAGTTCTCATCTGGAATATCTGTTACCTTTATATTCAATCTTTGGAAGTTCTCAATGTGCTCTGTAACTGAACCCTTTTTCTTGAGATTTATCAATTGTCTAAATAAGGTATTGCTCCTTGTATCCTCATAGTGTGCTATCATTTCTTTCGTGAAAATTGTCCAAGTGATGAGTGATTTGTGAGAAAAAATCCATCGATACCATACAAATTGATTGGGTTCTAAATATAAAGAAGTAATTTGTACCTTTGGTGTTTGTGGAACATTATGTAGATCAAAGAATTGCTCCATTTGAAGTATCCATGTGATTGGGTCCTTGCCATCAAACTTCCTCATATCAATCTTAGGAACCTGGTTGGTCTTCAACCCAAAGTTGGAGTTTCTCTATTATGGATTCACCTTCCTTGTGTCCTCATAATGTCTTTCATGGGATACATTTTCACTTTCAGGTGTCCTCTCTATTAGGAAGTTTTTCAATCCTTCCATGATTTCCCCTTTTAAACCATCCATCTTAGTATTTATTGCCTCAAACCTAGCTTCCATTGAATCCATCATCTCTTGTAGTTCATCTTTTGTTACTAACTTCTTTTGTAGATCATTTATTTCCCTATGCATATCTTCACCTTCATCAAGAGTCCATGTAGGATATTCTGGAGGCTTATTTGGTGTAGAAGTTCCCTTTTTGGGTGGCATGTTGGCCAGGTATCACTTTTGAACCTTGATTTTGAGGTGGTTCTGCTAGACAATATTTATTCTGCTGTATATCCAAAGTTTCAGCCCTTCTGGGTATGAAACTTTATTTTTTGTAGTTCTATGATATTTCTTCTCTACAATGCCATAGGTATTATCAAAATTGGATGTGCCAAATGGAATTTACATTAATTTCCCCACAACTTGCTGATTTTTGTCCTTTCCAAGAGATCTAACTTGTATAGCGTGCCCCGGACAAAATAATTGATATAAAATTCTGAAACTCATACCAAAAATACTACAGACTGTCAACCATCCAATGCAATCAGTATCACTAAATTTGGATACTCTAGGAAGAAGTTATGATTGTTTTACTTGGAACACCTTCTTGAGACTAGTCAATAGGACTAGTCAGATACCCTATCTTCCACAGGGTGTATCTAAAAATGTGAGATGACCCAGAAGATGAATTTTTTACCAAATATACCTTAATAATTTCGAGAAATATCCTCCGGTGTTCAGGTTCTGAAACATTATAGAAAAATATTTATAGCGAAAATTCTGCAATGACTCAGTTTGGGATGATTCCAGAACCCTAACTTGCACAAGATGTATCTCTGAAAGTATCAGTCCTCATGAGCTGAAATTTTAAGCCAAAGTACCTTGGTCCGTCTACTAAATATCCTCCAAGTTGTTCCTTATGAAACATTGTAGAAAAAATGTTATATAGAAAATACCAAGGTGTCTCAGATGTAGCAGCGAAACCCCAAGACCTTGAACTCTGATACCATATGTTAAGAACCAAATATCAATATAGCATAGAGAAACCTCAGAATAAGTACCCAAAGCCTTGAAAAAGATATAAATTTAGATAATAAGCCTCTTCAAGGGGGCAACCTCCTTTTACCCCACATAAATGTTCAAGTACCAGATGATTCAAAATGAAAATGTCTCCTTGGTATATATAGGAGACTAGGAGGTATAATTACAACTAATGGAATAAATCCGACATAAATAAAATAACATTACTAATGTAATATGCCCCAATTAAGGGGTAGTGAGCCAATATTAGGGCTTAACAACTGACCACTTGAATTCTTGTTTAAATAAATGATCTGATCTAACTCAATAGAGTTGTATAAATAAACACATCCACAAAACTCAAATCCAAGATACTCACGGGTATATGATCTTCTTTAAGTATTTTTGTAGGCGTTAATTTTGGAGTACTCATGACCACAATTGTATTATCCAGCTTCATAAAGAATAAGAATAGCCTCGAACCATCGTTTCTCTGTTGTGGATGAAGTCTTGGAAATTATACCTATTACAGTTGAAATGAATCTATAGAGCAATGTCAAAGAATGTATGGAATATCTAGAAGGTGTACATTGTATTCCAGCACAAGAAGCCAAACTTTGAGAAATGCTACCATCTTTGTAGATATATGTTTTTCATGATTTATCCTCTAGGCTGGGTGGGAACCAAAAAAATTCGGATTGCAGAAATTCGTGTTGGATTACTGAGAGGGGGGGTGAATCAGTAATAGAGAAATTTAATCCTTTTTAACCATATAATCCAAATGTTATATCAATGTAGAATTATCATCCAATAACTGCAGAGTAAATAAGAAATGAAAAAATGAACAATCATACACATACACACTACACCAGTGTTTTACGTGGAAACCCAAAGCGAGAGAAAACAACGTAATGTTTTTTCTCATATGTCTTGAAGAATTACATTCATTGGAAGCACCGACTTCCTTTGTTTTCCAGCTGCAACAGAAAGGAGGCTCCAATGCCCTAGTTTCTCAGGCTACAACCTAAGGGAAGCTCCAACTCCCCTATTCTCTAGCTACAACCAGAAGGAGGTGACAACCCCCTATGTTCTCTGAATACAACCGGAAGGTGGCTACAACCACCTGTCCTTGCCTTGTCCAACCGCCTTGAAGTAGAAGTAGAATGATGAGACCATTGTCACACTATCACTATGAAATATACCATTGTACAACTGTATCAACCTGTACCATTGACCTGCATCCAACCTGTACAACTACCCTGTCATCAATTTGTATCTAAACTGAACATGTATAAAAAATAATACAACAGGTACGTGACCTATAGTATTGCAACACACGTATGTACGCGCCCTATCTATTATGCAGTCAGCGTATGTATATGACCAAACTGTTATGTAGCGTGTGTATGCCTTCTGAAAACTAGGGTTTCCTTTCTCTTGAAAACTTCCGACCCTCTGTAACTTCTTTCAAATAGATATGTAACTTGTTACTGCATCCAGACTATAACTGTACCCTGTACATGCATCCTTATACATAAAATTTACCCAAAGCATATATATCTCTCTCTAGTCATGTGCCATATAGGTGTGTGTAATCATGAAAAATTATAATAACTCTCACATGATCTAATCATCAAACCCTTTCTGATATTCAACCTCTCAATACATCAACCACTTCACAATTGCAAGCTCTCAACCATGTACCACAAACCCTTAGCCATATGGCAAGGAATACAAGATGTGCCTCAACAAGAACTATGAATGATAAATATACCAACACTATATTTCTGTAGATCTAGCTTATGCAGAAGATCCCATACAACCACTAGTCTCTCTAGAGAGAATCCTCAAATATCCATAACCATTTCTCATGCATACATCAAAATCCATCTATTCATAGAAATAAGACATACCTTTTGAACCAATGGGGAGATTTGATGTATCTGAGCAGTGTAGACCTTCCTGGGAGCTTGATCTCAAAATTTAGAACCTTTTCATCTTCATCTTCTCAAGTTTCCATGGCTTTACCAACATGTACGCACCCTAATACACTGTCAGTCCACATACGTACGCACTCTAATACACTAACAACCCGCGTATAACTTAGTATGTACACACCCTAATATACCGTCAGCCCACGTACACCTAAGAAAATATGGTTTTTTAGTATTCGTTGTAATTTTGAGAATTTCTCTGTCAACCCTTCGTACTACCTCAGACTTTCGCAACTTTAGATGTATCAATGAGTACTTGCAATAAGCCTCACACAACAAAATATATTCAATATGTTCAAGTGTGATTAAATCAGAGAGCTTTGCCTCTTGTTTATACTTTCATGTAGCATTACACTTTCCTTATTTTAGGGAGTTCTCCATTTACTTTATTATTTAAATAATTTATTTTGCAAACACTTGAATTTTGGGGGCTTCTATATTACTCATGAGGGTTCTTCAACTTCATATGGCCATAACGCTCTAACCATGAGTAGTTATGTGACGTTCCACATACCACCAAAAATGGAATGAAAAGCACTATCCATCTAGGATAGTTTCATTGACATATTCACTGAACTTCATCTCATTATTCCACAATTAAGCATGGGATCTCTAACCATACTTCTAGGATAACTCAATCTACAAAGCATCTTCCCATGAGGTCTTTCACCATAAGGGGACCACTTTGGAGTTCATCCATTTGTACTTCTTATAAACCTTGATAAGACAATAACGAGTCATATTTACATCAAACAAACTTGGTTCCATTTCCCAAACCTTTGTGATACCTGACTTTCTTCAAGGGTTGACATCAATGACAACCAACCTTAATCAACAATTCAAGGATGTCAGTTATAACCTCAACAGTGTACACTGCCAGCTGTTCTGGCCATCTATACCAGTCGTTAGTATTTTTTCCTTACTACTTCATTTGGTTGTTTTGTTTTCCTCCTTATATGTTGAGCCAATCATCTAATACAATTGCACTCTACACTTTCTTGTTCCTGATCTGTCTACTCTAGAAATTAAATTTCTGCAAATTACGTCTTCAACACTTTATTTGGTCCACACATGCAAGCTCAATGTCGAAACTAGAGCTTGTATACCACATTGTAGGATCCCCATCCCCAAGCTGGTCCATTTCACACCAAAATTTCAACTCTTATACCATTAAATTAATAAGAATGCTTTGCATAAGAATATAATTATGTATAATAACAACAAATATACATATGCATGGCTATATAGGAAAAACCCATAATAGAAACATAAAAATAAACACACGGTAATTAAAGAAAACACATAATATACACTTATCTTTGTAAATAAGTCACCAACTACTTGCATACCTCAGAATTTCCTCCCTACCATACACTTTGTTGATCATAAACTCTCAGCAGTAGTTCACCCCTAAGATAAGGCTAAAACTCCACAAGGGAAAACAAATTCTAAGTCAGGGTAAGCTCTATCAACAACCATAATGCTCAGACTAAGGTGCCAACTCTAGCAGATATCTTACAACTTCTCATTCCCCATACTCTTGTCCCACCCTAGGAAGTGTGCCCCTTCTCTATTGAACATTACCTTGAATGCCCCACTTCCCTTCTGAGGCTTCAGAAATAGGTCAGATAAGAAGTCTCAGAGCTCTATAGCTATAGGATGGCACCTCGGAAAAACAATTCCTAGTAGTTCTCTCACATGGAGAGAATTCTCACGATCTTGACAACTCGCTTCTTCAATAGAACATAGGCCTCAAAATCCCATCTCGTCAACTCAATTACTCAGGCCACTAGTTCAAAACCGCTCCAAATTTTTCCAAGTACAAGTATGGCTAATGGATGTAGAGTGTACGTATGTCAAGAGAGAGTGAGTGAATGATGAGTGAATAATGGGAAAATACACTATTTCAAAACTATATGTATGCATGTTCCCAACTACTTTGGGCTCCACTTGGGGTATGCTCCCCTACTTTAGAAACTTAGGATATATTTATATCCATAACTTAGACTTTACGGAATATTAATATAATATTCCCCTGGGCTTAAGCCCCCTTATCTTAGCCCCTTCCCTATGCACTTATCCCCCCTTTCCCTTTCTAGTGCGGTTTAGCCCCCCATACTCTTTTTTTCTAATTGGTCTGCAACATTGATGTTCTTTCATTAATAACTCAGTGTGATTACATATTACAAAGATAGTCTCACTAGCCTTTTAGCATCTAGGCTCTCAATCCTAATAACCACATAGGCACCATTGCCTCAAAACATATATGCAAATGCATTCTGGCCCAAATATTGTGTCTCACCAATTTATATGTACATTTACATTTACATTTACAATAGGTGTATTACAAAAGACAAATTGTAACATCTCGGTTCTAACCCTTATAAACTATAATGTATTATGTAAATATGACTTAGGCTGGTGAGCCAATAAAGTTGAAAAGGGGCCAGAGTGCCTAGGAAATGTAACACTTTCTATACATTAATAAAATACACAAATGGCTGCAAGAACGACAAGGACAAAAGAGATAGGGGGCTATGATTCCACGAGTGAGGGGCTTGAGGGGATAAGTCTTGTTATTATTATTTTATTTACCCATAATTGATTTTATGGACAAAAGGGGGTTACATGATCTTCTTGGGGAAGCCCATGTGGTTCTCGATGTCCAAGTAATTATATATACCCATCTTTGGTTTAGGTGGGGGTTCACTGGTTCACTTTTTCTTCTTCCTCTTCAATCACTATTGCTAGTTCGTGTGCTCTTGAGATGATAATGGAAACAAATGGAAGGGAGAGGAGAGCCATTGTTGAATGGATGTAATGATTTACTGATCATTCGAGGAGGGAATGGATGCCTGTGTGGATGAAATTGATGGTAGTTCGGATGGAACTATCCATAGTTGAGAGTCCTTGGAATTTCCATTAGGGAGATTTCCTAACCAGTAGCACTGGATCCCTAGAGAGAAATGGAATAGCCTAAGGGACTGCATAGCAAACAAAGGTGGTCATTTATTGGGGTTGTGCGGGCTGAGGTGGAAAGAGAGATGGAAATTAGGATTGTTGTGAGGTTGGGAAACCTGAGAGATACTTAGCCAACTACTGTGTATTTAGACTTTGCCTAGGACCCGTCCTTGTGAATTCATATCCCTGGCTCAGGGGTGACCTGTTGTTGAGAGTAAATGAGCAACAACATCTATGGTTAGAAGGAATGTCCTTGGTCTGCATCCAGTTGGTGAACGTTTACTTGCAAAGATAAGTGCTCTCTGTGTTTTCTGTTTAATGTATTCCACTGTGTATTTAATTATATCTAAGATATGTATTCTAATGTTCCTGTCTGATGGTTATTTGTTGTGCATGACACATTGTTTATCTCTTTTATGTTGTGACATGGATCTTGTCTTATGCATGTGGTGTGCATGCTTTTAACATGTTTGATAAGACCTTTGTTTGTGAATTTGGATCAGAGAACTAAGTCTTGGGGCTACAACATGCCTAGCTTGCAGGTGGTTGGGTGTGTTGCAGCCTGTTCAAGTGGCGTAGCCTAGCCTCTAGGTGGGAGGGTATGTTACAGATTGCTATTAGAGATTTTGGCTGAATCACTGAGCCGGTATGGGCTGGGTCTATTGGTTAGATTCTCGTGGTTGAGATCAAATTATGACCGTGAAGTTGAAAATCTCAGGAGGAATGGCGTTGGAGAATCTACGCAGGAGTTAGAATGTCATAAATCCTTTGTAAGGGTTCGAAGGATCATGACCATCCTCTTTGAATTTGGGAGCGATCGCCACTGTGGGATCAAGAGAGATCTGAGATCATTGGATCAGAGGGCAAGTGAACAAGGGTCGTTCGATGAAAGCGAAGCAAAGGTTAAGTCACAACCTTTACATCGCTTGGAGAGAGATCAATGACCAGGAGGCTTTGCAAAGAACCAAGTTACACATGAGTTAATTCCCCAAGGCGATCTTGCAATCCAAACCACGGTTTCACCGAGGGGTTACGTGTCAATGTCAGAAGAATTGTGGGGTGAAAGGCAGGTTACTCCAAACCACTGGTGCTTGCCCCTGCAAATTGAAAGGCATTAAGTGATGTGACATGTTAGTTCTTGAACATCGAAACTCCAAAGAGATGAAGTAGATCCAGACCATTGATTGAAGTGGACACGCGGCAGGAGATCCTGCACTCCGATGGATAACCACTTCGGAAGAAAGACATATATGAAAATCCAAAGCTCCCGAAGGCTCAAAGCTCAGAGTTCATCTGGACCGTCCATAAAAAAATGACACGTGGCACCAGATCCCTCACTTCGGAGACTTAGTACTCCAGAAGGTTTTGCAGAGTGAAGCACTAGGGCAAGAATTACCCAAAGTCTTGAAGTAATCAAGGACCTTTGTAACATACCCATCCACCCACAGGCTGGGGTACGCTACCTTCAAGCCTTCCCTTGGAATTATTTCTCTGAGCGATACCTTTTTAAATTAATTTAAGGATGCATAAAATAAAATACTTTAACGATATGCACAATAGTAGTCAGCAACCATGCATATTCTAAAGATTCAATTAATGATAATTAAATATATAGCAGAAAATACATTCATACACAGATAATAATATCACAACAGAGAGCACTTATCTTTATGAAATATGACACCAACTGGATACAGACCAAGGACGTTCCAGCCAACCGTAGACACCATTGTTCCAAATATCAACAAAAATTTCACCCTAGAACCAGGGCAATGAATCCACAAGGATGGTTACAGAGTGTACTTGGGTTCCCAAACCAATCAGCTCTCAAGCTCTCATAGGTTTCCCAACACCCACAAAAATCCAAGTACCCATCTCTCTCCTACCCATCCGATACCGCCCCAAGAGAATGGACTTGCACCCTTCTCTACCACGCAGTCCCTTGAGTAGTCCTTCTCCTTTTTCCAGGTCCTCCAGCACAGCTGGTCCAAAATCTCAATGATGGAACTCTCAGGACTCGTAGTTGTGAGAAAAATAGGGCATAGACCAACGCATCTCAAACATGAAGGCTCCAGGTCATGACTGGATTGCACCAACGACCATTAGAGACAACTATCCCATGGATAATTCTCAGCAGTTCCTTTCGCTTTTGCCAAGCCAAGACGTAGGTGAGGATGGATCAATCAATGGGTAAGTGGGTGCATGAAAGTGCATGAGGTAAAATGAGTGAACATATAGGAAATCAACGAACAAACCATCAGTCAAACCCACCCATTAGACCATAGGCGGGTTTAAGTAACTTCATGGGGAATCAAGAACCTTTTGGCCTCCTCAAGAAGCTCACGTAACCGGTCCCTTCCCTTAGACAAAAAGGGGTAATTAAAATAGGAATAAACACTTAGCCCCTCAATCCCCCCTCTCTTGTGGAATCATATCCCCCTATAACTCTAGTCCTTGTCCATCTGGCAGCCAACGATGTATTTATTATTAATAATGATAAAAACATTACATTTCTTGGGCATACTGGCCCTTTAATAATTTTTTGGGCACTCGGGCCTCTCAACATTTTAACAATACATTATTTAAAATGGGGGCTCAAAACTTGGGGTGTTACATCCCCTCCCCCTTATTTTGGCACTGTCGTCAATGCATATACAAAATAGAGATCAAAATCTCAAATTTATTCAAAAATCTATGGGTACTCTTCCCGCATGGCATATTCATGCTCCCAGGTAGAATATTCAGGACCATAGCAGGTCCACTGAACTTTTACCATCTCTATAACTCGATTCCGGAGCATTTTGACTTTTCTGTCCAAGACCTGCATTGGTTGAACCTGGAAATCTCCCTCTGTCTCTACCTTAATCAACTGCCAATAGATAACATGGTTAGGATCATTTACATATTTCTTTAGTAAAGAGACATGAAATACATTATGCACATTCATGGAAGCAGGCAATGCAATCATGTATGCAACTATCCCTATTCTGTTCAATATTTCAAATGGACCACAGAATCTGGCTGCCATCTTTGTGCAACTACCCAATTTCAAAGAGATTTTCTTGGGCTTCACTTTCAAAAGTACATGCTCCCCTAATTTAAATTCTCTAGTTGTCATGTTCTTGTCTGCATAGACTTTCTGTCTATCATGTGTTGCCTTTAAATTCTTCTTGATCTTGACCACCTGGTCTTCCATGTCCTTGAGCAACTCTAACTCAAGTCCGACTCTATATGTTGGGTTGTCCCCGCTTACTGGAGTATCGCATTTCGTACCATATAGGGCTTCAAATGGGCTCATTCTCAATGAATCTTGATACCCATTATTATATGCAAACTCAACCAAGTGTAAGTAATCTTCCCACTTAGATGGCTTATCCATCACATACATTCTTAGCATGTCTTCAATTATTCTATTGAATCTCTTTGTTTTCCCATCTATCTAGGGATGATATGTTGTGATAAAGTTCATATTTGTGCCAAATCCTTTAAACAATCCACTCCATAAATTGGAGGTAAACTTCGTATCTCTGTCCGAGACAATTGTCCTAGGTATCCCATGCAACCTAGCAATTTCCTTCATGAAAATTTCTGCAATGTTAGCCACTGTATGTGTTGTCTTCACATGCACAAAATGAGTAGCCTTTGTTAATTTTTCAACCACCACCATGATTGAATCATGTTGCTTATTCATTCTGGGTAATCTTGTGATGAAATCCATGGTGATAACTTCCCATTTCTTCTCTGGAATTGGCAATGGTTGCAGCAAACCTGTTGGGTGGCTATGCTCAGCCTTCACCTTCTGACAGTCCATACATTGAGCGATGTAATCAACAACATCCTTCTTCATTCCCAGCCAAAAGAACCAATTTTTTACTGCTGTAATTGTTTTCTAGTAACTGGGATGTCCAACATAAGGAACATCATGCATTTCCTTCAATACCAAATTCCTCAATTCTCCAGAACTAGGAACATAGATTCTATTTTTATGCATGAGCAATCTTTCTTCCTTTATCTCATACTCCTTTATTTTATGTTGTACATCTCCTTGCTGTAAGTTTTTCTTTAACTGCAGGTAATGATGATCTGTAACAATACCATATAAAATTATGCTCTTCAAGTCTGACTGATGCATACTGAAAACAGTAGCATGCATGATATGCACTCTTCTATTAAGTGCATTGGCAAATTTATTCTCCTTTCCATTGATATGCTTGATATCGAAGTCATATTCACTTAAAAATTCCATCCATCTTGTTTACCTGGCATTCAAGGTCAGCTGTTCAAAAATATACTTCAGACCAATGTGGTCTGTCCTTAATTTGAATTTCTTCCCCATGAGATAATGCCTCCACATCCTCAAGGCATGAACAATGGTAGCAAGTTCCAAGTCATGGGTGGCATAGTTCCTCTGATGTTCCTTAATCTTTCTGGACTCATATCCAATGACATGTCCATTTTGTGTGAGGAATCCCCCAAGTCCTTCCTTACATGCATCTGTACATACCACAAAAATTTCATTTGGGTTAGCAATCTTTAACATAGGTGCACTAGTAAGTAATTCCTTCAACAGACTAAAATTCTTTTCAAACTTGAGTGTCCATTCAAATTTAGTTCCCTTATTTTGCAAAGAGGTGATGGGATGAACAATCTTAGAGAACCCTACTATGAACCTTCTGTAGTAGCCAGCTCATCCCATCAAATATCTGACATCTGACACATTTTTGGGTGTTGGCCATCCTCTAATATCTTCTATATTCTCAAGATCCATTGCTATGCCCTGCTATGAAATAATGTGTCCCAAGTAATGGATCTTCTTTTGATAGAAAGAACAATTACTCAAATTGGCATACAACTTATTTTCTCTCAGTACTTGCAATACCAGTCTTAAGTGATTTTCATGCTCCTGTCCAGACTTATAATAGATAATTATTTCATCCAGGAATACTATGACAAACTTGTCCAAATAGTTTCTAAATATTCCATTCATTAAGCACATGAATATAGTTGGCGCATTGGTCAGTCCAATGGCACCACTAGAAATTCATAATGCCCATACCTGGTCCTAAAGGTTGTCTTATGAATGTCTTCTTCCTTGATTCTTACCTGATGGTATCCTTCCCTCAGGTCAATATTTGAGAATATCTTTTCTCCTCTTAGCTGATCAAAGAGGTCATCAATTCGAGGTAGAGGATACTTGTTCTTTATAGTGTACTTGTTCAGTTGTTGAAAGTCAATACATAGCCTCAAGGTTCCATCCTTATTTTTGACAAAAAGTATTAGTGCTCCCCAAGGTGTAACACTTGGAAGTATGTACCCTTTCTTTAACAATTCCTCCAACTACATTTGTACTGATTTTAACTCGGGTGTGCTCATTCTGTAAGGTGTTTTTGACACCGGGGCAGCTCCTATCAATAAATCAATTGAGAAATCTATCTCCCTTCTTGGTGGAAATCTGGGTATTTCTTGGAGTACATCTTCAAATTCCTGTAGTACCGAGAAATCTTCGAGGCTTGGCCCCTTTGTATTATCTGGATCTTCCACATGAGCTGCATACAATTGACATCCTTTCCTAAAACATCTTTTTAGCTAGGCTAAAATCTCCCTTATAGAGATGGGTCTTGGAACTCATTTCACAGTGCTCTGTTTTCCATTTCCATCAAGACATGTAAATGTCTTGTTATTACAATATAGGACAACATGATGCTTGTCCAACCAATCCATTCCAATCACAATATCATAAGACCCCAAGGGTATGATGTTTAGATCAATACTAGTATTCACGCCATTAAGACATATGGAAAAACTTTTGACAATATCATGGATCCTTCTTTTGGTTCCAGTGGCTAACTGAACCAAACTTGCTTTTCCAAGTTTACTTTTCTCCAAACGTAATCTATCCACTATATTAGGATCAATGTAGCAATGGCTTGCTCCTGAATAAATCAAAATAGCAATAGGATGATTTATGATCTTACCTTCCACCTCGATCAGATTGGACTGGTACTCTTCTTGTCAATCATCTAAAGATGCATAGATTCTTCCTATATATTCGACTGTTGTAGCCTCTTGGATGTTGTGCACAGTCTTCACTTTGCCTTTTTTGTGTGGGCAATCCTTGTACATGTGATCTTCCTTACATCCCCAACATTGGATTGGTGGTCTTCCCCTTTTACCCAAGGAATCTTCTTCCTTGAAATCCCTCTTATTATACTGATCTTAACGATTTCTATTAGGCTCATTCCTATTGAAGGAAGGTTTGAATCCTTTCCTCCTCTGATCTAACTTCACATTTTTCTTGTCCTTACAATATTTCTGCATGGATTCTCTTCCCTAGCCTTGCTCATACAAGTATTTATCCTTCTTGATGGCCTCATTCAAGGTATTGGGTTCATCATACTTGATATTATCCTTATAAAAGGTTGGTAGTCCACTTATAAATCTCTGTATTTTCACCTTCTCATCACCAATGAACCTGACATACTTTAACAATACCAAGAACTTATTCTCATACTCTACCATAGTCATGCTTCCCAATCTGAGTTCAAATAACTCCTGCATTTTCTTGTCATAGAAATGCTTTGAGCAATACTCCTTCTGGAAGTACTTCTTGAACTGCTTCCAAGTGATCCTACTTTCATTAACATGTTCCACTTTCTTCAGTTGGTCCCACCACATTGCATCTTTTCCATGTAAATGGTAGGTGGCAATCTTGGCTTCCAGATTGGAAGAATAGTTATGCAAATGAAAATATCTCCCGAGACCAAGAAACCATGCGTTGGCATCATCTTCCCTTTCTCTTTCACCATCGAAGGAAGGTGCCTTGAGATTCCTCATCTCTCCTTTCAAACTATCTACCTCTTGTTTCCTTCTTTGTTTTCTAACTGGAGACACCTTTAGACTGCTTGCAGGATATTCTGATGCATAAAACTTTCTTTCTGAGTAAGGAGGTGAGTGGTGTCCACGAGCTCTACTGGCACTTCTAGAATAACCAACTCTTCCATGATCAACCCTTCTTTCATGGAAGCTTCCTTATTCCTCTTGTATTGAGTTTTATCCCTTCTTCATTTTCCTCTGCAACTGATTTAAGCTCTGCAACACTCGAGCATTTATCTGAATTTTCTCTCTCATCAGTCTCTCGTTGTCTGCTTTGTATCTATGCACTTCCATATTCAGGCTTCTTACCGTTTCTATTAATGTTTCCTACTCTTCTTTTCCCTTGTGTCCATTGGACTCTGTCTCTGCATTACCAACTATGGTATTTTGGACTTTGGCCTCCTTATCACAACTAGAGGCTCCCTCGCCTTCTTCCATTTCCTCAATATGCATCTTGAGATGATGTGGAAAATCTTTGTTCATCATTCGTCTGGATGATTCTTATCTCCAATAAACTGTTGATAGTCTTCAAGGGAATTAGAGCAAAAATAGAACACAACTATGTCTATCCATAGTAGTACATAACTACAATGCAGTGGTACACTACCACACCAAGTAACACACAAGCACTTGATCAACAATGTATAGTCACTAACAGTGGAACATATCCACCACAATAGTCTTCATCTACTGTCATACAGTCTTCATAAAAAACATATGATAGCAACCTGCAAAGAAATAATGTTATGATATAAAGTAAATCATTTGGGCCAATCTTTCACTCACATCTGTGAGCTCTGAAAGAATATATTCCCTCGGAGTAGAACAATGAGATATCTGGACTATTCTTCTCAAGCAAGGAAGAATAATTGTCCTGTCTTCTAAACTTGGACCATTTCCCACCCTGGGCCATTCTTCCTACACTAATCAAAGTGCACCCTAGAGAGAATGTATAGCCCTAAGGAATGTTGATCCTGGACCATTCCTCCTACACTAATCAAAGTGCACCCTGGAGAGAATGTATAAACCCTCAGGAATGTCTATCCCTGATTACTAAGCCTGGACCATTCTTCCTACACTAATCAAAGTTCACCCTAGAGAGAATGTATAAACCCTAAGGAATGTTTGTCCCTGATCATTGAGCATGGACCATTCCCCACCCTGGGCCATTCCTCCTACACTAATCAAAGTGCACCCTGGAGAGAATGTATAAACCCTAAGGAATGATTGTTTAGACCATTTCCTCTATTAACCGAGGAAAAGACTGTCCTGCATCAACCTCCAAAACAAACCATTCCTCATGTTAACCACAATGAGAAATCGTTGTTCGGCAAGGCGGGCCAGTCTTCTTGAGTAACCCTCAAGAAGAGAGACTACCCTAGACCACTCCCCATGTTAACCACTATGGGAAGTCACTATCTATGATACATCAACAATCCGACTACTTCCCATGTTAACCACAATGTGAAGTCACTGTCCGTCAGAAATCTCAATCCACTTTTCGAACAGGAAAGAATCTGTCCAATCTAGACTATTTTTCAAGAATTAATGCTTCAATAATATTTTCAGAGTTCCCTCCTAACCTGGAGAGTCATGTAAGAGTGCATATAATCGGCATTGAATTGGGTTGTTTGGACACCTCTTGCATAACCTAAGTGTCGATCATTGAATTGGCCAAAACCTAATTCTACTGATAGAGCCAACAACCTATGCTAGCTTTGTTGGCCTTCCAAAAAATCGGTCATGGATTCAACTGGGCCAAGTCTTCAAATTTTTGGGCATTCCTTTTGCCTTCTAGGCTTCGCCTTGAGATATTTGGGAGGTTGTAGTCCATTGTGTGGAGAAAAAGATAGACAAGTATATCACCAATCCTTTAGCTTTAACAAACAAATTTAACACTTGCATTAAAACATGGTTGCAACTCATTTGTACCTGTCCTCTTGTTAGGTTCCTTCTAAAGTAACCCCACTCATACCTCGAGAAAGGTCTTAGAATTTTTCTCTTGGCCAAGCTTGATAGAGGGAATGGATTTCATCATGTTAGTTGAGCATTGTGCTACACCCCAAGGAACTTTGGGGGTTGGGGTGCTATTCACACCAAGATCCAAGCCCAGGTGTTGTGTGCAAAATGAATCATTTGGGATATATAGGAAAATAATTTTGAAAGGTTCTCCTAAGTCATCAAATTCAATAAATGTTGCTGCTTGGCAAGGATCTGTGCTCAGATCCTCCTTCTCACTCCTTCTCATGTCAAGATTTTTGGTATTTGTGTCATCTAAAACATTTGGAAGCCTTAAGAGGCCATCAAGCCCTTCTTCTCTTGGAAGGATGCTTTTATTGAGTTTGACCTATCTTTTAATGATCATTCACTATGATGGTTACCTCTTCTTCTTTTTGAGGGGAAACCGTTGGCTGAATCTCCTTGGTTCTTATCCCTATGAATCTACATGTGGGGCATTTGGTCGGCTATTCCTTCAATGGATGGCTCTTTTAGGGCTTGGCTCCCTTAGGTCGAGGTCAAGAGAAAATTTGTGTTGGCTAACTTTGGATTGCATCTAGGGCCTTATTCCTAAGAATCTTTTGTTAAAACTTGATCTATGAGCTCCATGACATGACTAACATTAGGAAAATAACACATCCTTCACTAAGTACAAGCCACTCGTGACATACAAATAGCTATGCTCTAAATCCTTCTTAAAAAATAAATTAAACATACTTTAAATAATTGAAATCAAAAAATAAAACTTTGATGTTTATATATGCAATATTTAAAAACCAACTCTTAGGCATAAACATACCATCTTTACTTAGTCTCGAGAACTCCCTATAAACAAAAGCAACATAAGCAAACTCTCACTTGAATATGTGTAACCCGCGCCATGCAAAGTGTGGGGCAACCTCGATCCTTGAATCGAAGGCATTGCATTTAATGAAAATTAATTCCCATAAAATAATTGAATCGAAGGCATTGTATGAGTTTTCATTTCATCTGTCTCATCCTCTGGCAAGGCGACCTAGCGATTTCTGGACAAATCTTCGTAAGTTATATTCATAACCTCTCTGAAATCTCGGGTTCTCTCACAGAGGATACACTTTTTTATCTTTATCTTTTGTTTTTTTGGCAAAAGGAAATTATAGATTTCGGGTGTTTGCTACATTCTTCTTTTGTAAAGAAATTATGAAAGAGCAGAGCACTATAATTTTTATGCGTAAGGGCTTTTGCCATTTTTCTTGTCTTATTTTTTATAAAAAAATATTGTTAATGATATCTCAGTTCATATTTGATGCTTTTTCTTGGGCTTTGGTGATAGCACATACCTAGGGTTCCTTTACATGCACGGTTGAAGAAACCCCAGGCCTTGTTTTTATTGATTTATGTCTTTTCAAGATTCTTGGGGGAGGTTTAATATTTTCAAGTTTCCATGCCCCTTCGTAGGCAAATCTTATTTGGTGGCACACCTGCACAAGAGAAATCTCACTTCCTTGGAATATCATACTATTTCTGGTAAGTCATAGCCCCCATATTACAAAGCTTGGCAAAGCCTTATGAGCTGCCACTGTCTTATCCTTGTACCAGTTTTCAAACAACTCTAAGAGATTCCCCTTTACATTCATTCTTCCCCTTTGACATAATGCTTCTATCCAAACCTCCCTAGAATATGAACTATGAACAAAAATATGGTCTACTGTTTCCTCATTGTTTTTGCACAAAATGCATCTTGGAGGACC
>JASDQU010688150.1:32301-71403 GCA_032191745.1 Picea mariana
GTGAGTAAAGAATTAATGGGGTTAATAATTTAATTTATTAAGACTTACATATACGGGAGGGGATAGGACATTAAATGTAAGGATAAGATAAGATAAGATAATAAATACAAGGGCATAAGATAATAAATAAATGGATAAGGAAATTAATGAAAGGAAGAGTCAGTGATGGGAGAATATGGCGGGGAGAGCCTTACGGGGGAAGGCATTCTTTTGGAGGAGGATTTTATTTTGGGAGGAGGAATCGTTTTGGAGGGGGACAAGAGTACTGGTTTCTTGGCTTGGATTTTGTGGTTCTGTGGTTGAGTTCTATAGTCTTTGAGTATCATTGCAAGGGGCACCAGGTTTCTAGGGGTTTTGGGAATGGGGGTCAAGATTCCTTTCAGTTTCCTGGAGCTAGGGAGCCGAACAGGCTGCTCCTAGATGGTTGGGAGGATAGTCAGTTTGGGTAGAGTTGGTCAGTGCATCAGGAAGCAACAAAGTAGCAGGCTGGACAATCGGGTCAGTGGAGAAGTTAGCATCAGGAAGAGGTAAATTTGTATTATTCTGTTAATTAATTCTTAGTCTATTATGAAATTGTTGTTCATTAATTAATTTAACATGCTTATATGCTGAATTGAAATGAATTACTGAGTTTTCTGCGTAGAAGTAGAAGTTTGCTGTTCTAAATTTATGGATTTAATAGAATTTAGTTAATTTGGTCTCTACAACAAGAAGTTAGAGCAGTCGACATATTGAATGAAGGGGGAGATACAAAAAAAGAACTAAGTACATGAGACAAAGAAATAAATCAAGAGGACCTTGGGAAGGAAGAAGAGGTTTACATGGCTGAAGTTCAAGATAATCCCTCCACTGAGAAGAATGTTTCATCAACACCATCTAGTAACGAAGTGTGTATCATAGAAAAAAACCCTCTTGTTGAAGAATACAAAACCTGTTCGGTCATAGAAGAGAACTCTCAGCAAAAAAAAGGAAAAGGAGACCAACACAAGTGACTAATGAAGACACCCCTATGATAATAACTAGGTCTTGTTTAGAACTAGCTCTAGCCTAATAATTTGAGAAATTGATTACTACTGAGTTCCCACAAGAACCTGCTAGAGAATGAACTACTGTAAAAAATAAAAAATTAAAGCCAAGGAAAATTAGGTCTTCTTTAGTAGCAGCGCAAGCCCAACCATCAACCAACATTGGGTGCCAAAAAGAACCTATTGCATAACAAACTACTGTTTAAAAGAGGCATACAAAGGTAATAAGAAATAGTTCTTCTTCAGCAGTAGAACCATCCCAACCATGTATTGATGTTGAGTGCCCACAAGAAGTTGTTGAGAAATAGTCTGTTGAGAGGAAAACAAAGACAAAGGAAATAAGTACCAACTCTAAGAGAGGTAAATATCTATCCCTTTGTGAGCAACTAAATCGATCAAAGGAAGAGAACTCTAGACATTAGAAATAAATTGGGGTCTTAAAAGGAAAATTTTAAGAGGGTGAAACCTCTTCAAGTTTGGGAACCCTCGTTGAAATTGTTGAACTATTAGAAGAATCAGTTGGCCTTGAATCCATGACATCAGGGACATAAAAGTGTAGGGAACAACTTTTTCCAACATGCAGATAAATATATAGTCAAGTAGGGTGCACATCGAGTGATGTGCCACAATCTAATTTTAATTCAGTTGGAACCCAAACTGAATGTATTGAGGAAGACAAAGGGGGTGTTGAAGAAACCCAAAATGATCAAGAGGAACCCATCTAGGACGCTACTGTCACATCATAACTAGCAACCCTAGATACAATAATTAAATAGCCTTTCATCATCACCAATGGGTTTTCTATAAATCAAAAAGAAAAAGAACAAAATATAATTGGGGAAACAACTGAGCCTTTTTAGGGGAATATGGAAAATCCTGTCACAGAGGTTGTTGTTACACAAGAAATAACAATGCCTGGAAATGAGGACACCCAACTTGAGAAGGAAAAGAATGAAATGACAACCCCCAATGTTGATATATTATTTTTTGAAGTTCAGAAGTGGAAGTAGTTGGCCACATTACTCCAAGAAGGGGTGATTTCCACCTAGAAACATAGAAAGGTTGTTTGTAATTTAAGATAAATATGGGTAGAAGAGTTAGCATTCTGGGAACAAAGAAAGGAAAAGATAAGGGGAATGAGGAAGAAGTTGAAATAAATAGAATATCAAGTCAAAACCTTGCAAGATACAAAGATGAAAGTTTGAAACCTAACACAAGAACTTGTAAATTGTAGAAGCCCATCTCCTGCCTCCATTGTTTATACAAGAGAAATTCCTCTTGTTTCAGATGATATCAATAAAAGAAGAAAAGATTTGTAGTTTGGATACCACCATTTCCTTCTTGAAGACCTTCTTCTAGAACAGTCTTGCAGACCAACACCTACTATATGAACTTTACATGCATGAATATATTTTGTTTGGGGAGAGGAAATTTAACTTATCTAATTACGTTGGAGATATACAGTTGAGGGATTTCACTAGGCCGATAAATTGTTATGGGTTAGAGGGGAACCTACCTCTCTTCCATCATAATCAAGGGACACAATCGGTTCTTGAGTGCAGATGAACAAAATGCTACATTGATTGAGATTCGACTACTTATTTTGGATATCTGCCCCAAATGTATCAATTTGCAGTTGAAGGATTCTCTGGATGGCAATAAACTTAGGTGGGAAACCTATGATGAGACATTGAGAAGATGATATCCATATCGGTACCCAAACTTCAACCACACTTTATAGAGAGTGAATAAGTATACAAAATGTATGAAAAAGTGTTGATCCAGGTGGCTCGACCTCAAATATAGATTCCCTCTTATTTGGCTACCTACAAGATGATACTAGAAACAATATCAAGTGCAACATGAGAAGGATTATTGTATGGGTTTTATGATGAGTAATGGATACATGGGCATTAAGGAGGATACTTATAGAGAATACAACCTTACTACACTTAATATACAACATGAGGTTGTGGACTTAGAATGATGGGCTGCATGAGGACATGAAGTTTCTTCAGTTGGGGGGAGATGTTGAGTCACGGGAATGACACCAATTTTGCCATCATTTTGTTACTTATCTCATACCTTTTCTTTCTTATTTTCACCTTTCCCATAATAACCATTGTGCAAGAGTTACATTTTTGACACTGGTATGTTAAGTCCACTTGATGCATTGATTCTTTAAGATTTTCCTGCATCTAGGGAAGGATGGTGTTTTTGTTGGGTAACTATTGATTAATTGCTAAAGAATATTCCATAATAATCGATTGCTACTCCAAGGTGTTGTTTCTCTGAGGTGTTTCTACTCTAAGTCATTGCTACTCCAAGGTGTTGCTACTCTGAGGTGTTGTTTCTATGAGGTTCTTGTACTCCAAGGTGCTTCTACTATGAGGTGCTACTACTTCGAGGTGCTTCTACTAAGAGATATGATGCACAAACATCGCTACTTCAGAATGTTGTTACCACGAGAGGATCATCGCATGATGCTAACTATACCATTGATCCATGGGCCATCATGAAAGGGATTGATTCACCTTGATGATGTAGCTTATCTTAAGTCATGACTATTGCATGTTATAAACATTTTTCATCCACCCAAATAAATACGACAGTTCAACTGGCTATGTCCATAAAAGTCATTATACAAGTTGTAATCAGTTACAAGAAATATTATGCATCCTCCTGTATTTTCCTAATTAAGATGACATTGAATAGCTTGAGAATCAAAAGATTCTCAAGGCTGTTCATAATTGTAATTTTTCCAAGATTAGAAGAGGGAGAAAAAGTTTAAAAGGGTAGATCATATTTTCTCCTAGGTTTGGCTAGTTTTGGGAAAATAGAGAATAGTCGAATGACTAATGAGTAACAACAATTGTATCTGCAACATTTGATTGAATAATAGAGATCTCACAAGTTTGTGGTATCAATTTATGAGTGGTTAAAGTTGTAGTTTCTATAGTTTTTCCTCTCCTACTGAGGAGGAAGGTCCCTCCTCTTTATCAGGGTTGCTACTCTTGTATCATTAATAGATTAGCGAAAATTAGATTGTCTTGTCATTACTTTTCTTTAGTTAATTCCAGGGACAAATGATTGATGTGATTGGATTGTTTTGATCATAGTTATTAAAGTTTTATTTATTATTGGTGTGTTCTCAATCCAATTCGGTATGACTATGTTTTTTATTCATTGTAGCAAGTGTTTTATTCTAATTCCACATGAGTGTGTTTTAATTAATTTCAAAAAGTTCTTATTCCAATTCCACATGCATGGGTTTCTACTTAATTTTAGTAATTGTTTCAATTCTAGTTCTGTAGGAGTGTTTTCTGATTAATTGCAGGAAGGATTGATTCCATCAAACTGAGTGTGTGCTTCATTTTCTAGTTATAGAAGAAGATTGTTGATTTCAGTAAGCCTATGTCTCTAGTTAATTGTAAGAGGATTGCTCAGTTACAAGAAAGGATCAAATTTATCGACAAATGTGTTCTTTATTTCCCAGTAGTGTGCTTTGTGATTTTTATTAAGATTCCATTCTATTTTAGTAGTAAGTATTGGATAATTAGCAAGTACAAAATACCTTAATCATTGGTTCAGTTTTTGTAGAAGGTGGATTCATTCTTATGGATTTTTTTTAATCATCTTTCTTGATGGAAGTTTTACTTGATATAAGGATTTGATTTGTTCATAGTGACTATGTTGAAAGTGTGTGAGTTAGGATTAGTAGAATTTCATTCATCAGAAAGTGTTAGGAGAAATATTTGTCTGCATATGCATTGCATAATGACCTTGTAATAAAAGAATTATCCTAGGTTGACAATTGAATGCATTGGATGATTTAATTAGACAATTAAACACACCAACAACTTCCAGATGATATGTAATATCCCTAGGTGGAACCCAATTGCAAATGTAAATATAAATGTACGTAAGTTGGTGAAATGTTTGATATCATTTTTGTATGCACCTTTCATGGAATAGTGTGTGCATGTACTGCGCCATAAAATTATGAAGTGTGTGCATTCCATAATACCATGCGAAACAACTTAAGTGCGAGCAAATTTGAGGCTAGGGAGCCTTTATGTATATGTTGTGTTTTACAGGATGGTGAGAAAGTTATTATAGTCTAGGAGGCTTATGTTTAGATTAGGATAGAGAGATTAGATGTTAAAGGCCAACGAGCCTATTTTTGTATATGTCTCATCATTAATATAAAATACATCATTGCACATAGATTGACCACAATAAAAGAGTAAGGGGGACTAAACTACACTAGTTAGGGAAAGGGGGGATAAAATTTAAGGAAAAGGGGATAAGATAAGGAGATTAAGCCAAAAAGGAATATTATATTAATATTTATTAAATTATAAAGTAAGGAAAATTAATTTATCCTAAGTTCTAAGGATGAGGACAAGTGGGCCAAAGTAGCTCCCAACATGACAAGTGTCAAGTTGTGGACATGCATACATATAGTTTGGCCTTGGTTCATTTTCCATGATTCCTTCCATCATTCAGTCGTCCATTCAATCATTCCATCATCACAATTCAATCATGGATTCAACTTTCCTCCATACCTTACTGTCAATGTACCTGAATTTTTATCTGTACCTAAACCTGTTTGTGAATTTGGTTAGCTTGGGAGTTGGATTGAAGAAGTGGGTTGTCAAGCCCATCAGATATTGAAGATGTGGGTTGTCAGGCCAATGAGAAATCTCTCTGGGTGAGGGAATTGCTGGGAATTGATTTCCCTAAGGTGCTAAAGTAAAACTACAGGGATCTGAGACTTCCTATCTAGCCTGCCACTGAAGCCAGGAAAGGAAGTGGGGTAGCCGAAGGAATGTTGAGCAGAGAAGGGGCACACTTCCTATGGTGGGATAGGCTTGTGGTGAATGAGGGACTATAGGTTGTTAGTTTGATTTGGCACTTGTGACGAGGTCTTTCTTGTTGCCTGAGATAGTTAGCCTAGTTAGGAATCCCTTTACCTGGGTGGAGTTTAGTCCCATCTCAGAGGTGACCCACTGCTGAGAGTGATGAGCAGTGTGGTCTAAGGTTGGGAGGTTCGTGGAAGGTCTCCACGCAGTTGCTGATATTCTTACCAGGATAAGTGTCAATTGTGTGATAAATTACATGCTACATTATTATTTACATGTTTATTTTTATGGGTTTATCCTATGTGTGGTTTATATATGTCTTTATATTTATGGGTATTTCATGTATACATTGCATGCATATGTTTACTATTATTTTAGTATGAATCTGTGCATTTACAGAATGTATTTTTATATCTTTAAGTGTGAGCGATTTTGAGGCCAGGGAGCCTTTGTGTATATTTTGTGTTTTATATGATGGTGAGGCAGTTATTATAAGCTAGGAGGCTTATGTTTGGATTAGGATAGACAGCCTAGATGTTAAAGATTTGCGAGCCTATTTTTGTATATGTCTCATCATTAATATAAAATGCATTGTTGCACGCAGACAGACCACGATAAAAGAGTAAGGGGGACTAAACTCCACTAGTTAGGGAAAGGGGGGGCTAAAATTTAAGGAAAAAGGGGCTAAGATATGGAGCTTAAGCCAAGAAGGAATATTATATTAATATTTATTAAAGTATAAAGTAAGGAAAATTAATTTATCCTAAGTTCTAAGGATGGGGACAAGTGGGCCAAAGTAGCTCCCAACATGACAAGTGTCAAGTTTGGAAATGCATACATATAGTTTGGCCTTAGTTCATTTTCCATGATTCCTTCCATCATTCAGTCATCCATTCCATAATTCCATCATGACCATTCAATCATGGATTCAAATTTCCTCCATACTTTACTGTCACTGTACCTGAATCTATATCTGTACCCATACCTATTTGTGTAGTTGGTTAGCTTGGGAGTTGGAAAGAAGAAGCAGGTTGTCAGCCCCATCAGATATTGAAGATGTGGGTTGTCAGGCCCATGAGAAATCTCTTTGGGTGAGGCAACTTCTAGGAATTGATTTCCCGAAGGTGGTAAACTACAACTAAATGGATCTGAGACTTCCTGTTTGACCTATTGCTGAATCTAGGAAAGGAAGTGGGGTAGACGAAGGACTGTTGAGAAGAGAAGGGGAACACTTCCTGGGGTGGGAAGGCATGTGGGGAATGAGGTACTATAGGCTATTATTTTGAGTTGGAACTTGTGACGAAGTCTTTCCTATTTCCTGAGATAGTCAACCTAGTTAGGAATCACTTTACCTGGGTGGATTTTAGTCCCTGCTCAGAGGTGACCCACTGCTGAGAGTGATGATCAGTGTGGTCTAAGGTTGGGAGGTTTGTGGAAGTTCTTCACGTAGCTGGTGATATTCTTACCATGATAAGTGTCAATTGTGTGATAAATTACATGCTATATTATTATTTACATGTTTATTTTTATGGGTTTATCCTATGTGTGGTTTATAATTGTATTTATATTTATGGGTATTTCATGCATACGTTGCATGTATATGTTTACTGTTATTTCATTATGAATCTGTGCATTTAAAGAATGCATTTTTATATATTTAAGTGTGAGCGATTTTGAGGCCAGGGAGCCTTTGTCTATATGTTATGTTTTATAGGATGGTGAGGCAGTTATTATAAGCTAAGAGGCTTATGTTTGGATTAGGATAGAGAGCCTAGATGTTAAAGGCCAACGAGCCTATTTTTGTATATGTCTCATCATTAATATAAAATACATCATTTCATGTAGATTGACCATGATAAAAGAGTAAGGGGGACTAAACTCCACTAGTTAGGGAAATGGGGGGCTAAAATTTAAGGAAAAGGGGCTCAGATAGTGAGCTTAAGCCAAAAAATAATATTATAAATATTTATTAAAGTATAAAGTAAGGAAAATTAATTTATCCTAAGTTCTAAGCATGGGGACAAGTGGGCCAAAGTAGATCCCAACATGACAAGTGTCAAGTTGGGGACATGCATACATATAGTTTGGCCGTAGTTCAATTTTTATGATTGCTTCCATCATTCAGTCATCCATTCAATCATTCCATCATCACCATTAAGTCATGGATTCAACTTTCCTCCATACCTTGTTGCCACTCTGCCTGAATCTGTATCGGTACCCATACCTATTTGTGTAGCTGGTTGGCTTGGGATTTGGACTGAAGAAGTGGGTTGTCAGCCCCATCGGATATTGAAGAGGCAGGATGTTAGGCCCATGAGAAATCTCTCTAGGTGAGAGAATTGTTGGGAATTGATTTATCGAAGGTTCTAAACTACAACTACAGGGATTTGAAAATTCTTGTGCGACCTATTGCTGAAGATGGGAAAGGAAGTGGGGAGCCAAAGGAATGTTGAGAAGAGAAGGGGAACACTTCCTAGGGTGGGATAGGCATGTGGGGAATGAGGGACTATAGGATATTAGTTTGAGTTGACACTTGTGACAAAGTCTTTCATGTTGCCAGAGATAGTTAGCGTAGTTAGGAATCCCTTTACCTAGGTGGATTTTAGTCCTAGCTCAGAGGTGACCCACTACTGAGAATGATGAGCAGTGTGGTCTAAGGTTGGGAGGTTCGTGGAATGTCTGTGTGCAGTTGGTGACATTCTTAATAGGATAAGTGTCAATTGTGTGATAAATTACATGCTACATTATTATTTACATGTTTATTTTTATGGGTTTATCCTATGTGTGGTTTATAACTATCTTTATATTTATGGGTATTTCATGTATACATTGCATGTATATGTTTACTATTATTTCAGTATGAATCTGTGCATTTACATAATGTATTTTTATTTTTACATTTTATTAGATAGAAGAAATAAGAGATAAATATCAAAAGGAAAATTATTTCTTTGATAGACTTGTATATTGGCAAGGTGTATACAAGAATCCCCCAAATACCCTACCACTCTACAGCACCAAATAAGGAATAAAGGATAAGGTCTTATTTGACACATAGAAGCCTATGATGGAAAAAATGTGAAATATTTAAAAAAAATAACAAAGGAATATAAGAGGTTCTAGAATGCCTCCTATGAGCTTCTAGAAGAATTTATATTGAAGTTCATGCCTAACATTTAGGAGGCAGCCCCTATTGAATTAAGAATATTTGAAATAGAGGAAAGAAGGGAAACTAGTTGGAAGGATATTGAATAGTTGATAGAAGCTAATAGAGAGGTATTGAATGAATACATGATGCAACCGATGAAGTTAATCACACTGGCCAAAAGATTCATAAAGAATATAGAGAAATAATTAAATATAAAGGTCAACCAATTCTTTTTATGGAGAACTAGACTTGGAGAAGACACAATTGAGAAAACTAGAGAATATCATGGAAGACTATGCATTATGGAATGAATATAGAGACTAAATGGAATGACAAAGGGTTTCATGATTGACTTGATTTTTGTAACTGATCTTTTTATTTTTGTCCACTCTCATTGGTTATAATATGAATATGGAATTGTACTCTAACAACAAGCACTTTCTGAATGTAAACAATCCCTCTTGTTTTATAAAAGAAGATATTGCTAAGGAAAAATGGATTTTGATTTGTGATGTATTAGAATAGTATTTTTACTGTGTAATTAATAGAGAAAGAGACAACATTGTAAATTTATGAATCAAATATGTGCATGTGACTCTTTTATTTGTGTGTATTTCTATTGTATGGATGTTATGGAGCATGATTATATGAATTTATTCTTTACTACATTCAATATATTTATATTGTCTGAATTTTCTTATGCATACAATTATAGTGTGATAAGTAGGTGAAGAAATTAATTGTTATTCTTCTTGTTTCACTTTTGTATTAATACATTATTTTCATACGCGAACTAAGTCATTTGCAAATAGTGATATTATTTACTGTACTCAATTTTTAGTAGATTTATCCTGATCAAGATAGTTTAGAATAGTATATAATTGCATTTATAATAGTTTTAGGTAGTATTAATTAAGTTAAATTTCAGATTTTAATTCATCTGAGAATATTTTGTCCTCAAATTCATATTAGATTATTTTTTAATAGAGTGGAAACAAGGCCAACATACTGGTCAGAAACACTATTCCAAACAAGAGTGGGTCGAATTGGGACTTGCCATTTGGCATTCTCCCTTACCTTCTTGACAGTCCATTTAGACCCTTCAATAGAAATGACTCTAGAAGGAGGGCCATCAAACTAAATGGATGATAAAAAATTGCAATATCATACCCATTCTATTATTCTATTAAATACTTCCCAACAAGGTGATTTTGACCATTACAACCCTAAACAAATTGTCTTTGCTTAGACTTACTTTGTGAATACCATGACTCAAGTCTCCTCAGTTTGAAGCTTGGTATCCAACCTCTCATTCCCTAGCCAACATAGAGATTCAACGAGTAATTAAAGAAACCCACAAGAGTGTGTTAACCCATGAGTGGAGTAAGAAAACTGATCAACCCCCTATCGAATGTTTGATACCTGAAGGACATAGAAACCTTACGTGGGAAGAACCAACCCTTGTATTCTCTTAATTCATGAAGGAAAACAAACCATCTGGACACCCAACTATCACCTATATTGAGTCTTACAAGGAGTCTCAGAACCCTCATATTTCAACTTAAAAAAATACATACTTGATGGGGGTGGTCACTCATGAACATCCACCAAGAACCAAAGAACACCAACCTGAAGGGGAAGGAGAAGGGTGGATCCTTTTAAATCCTCAACCCATGGATGGAGTTAATTCTAACCAACAAAATAACCAACCTTGTTTGGTTCCCTATGTTGTTGCAGTGCTTGGGGTAGTCCATGACATGCCTAAGCATCCTAATAGTTTTTTACCCAAATTTGACCTTGACGAGAAATACTTTGTTGAAGACCATATCAAAATATTTATGCTTTTTTTCAATCTAATGAATGTGCAACAAGAAGATTTTGTCTGCAGACTCTTCCCTTATACGTTTGAAAATAAATCTTCTACTTGGTGCTTTTCTTTACCTCAAGTTTCTATCGTTAGCTGGAACGTTTTTTAAACCACTTTTATTGAAATTGTTTGTGAATACAAGACACCAACAACTTTATTTGTATATCTTTATAGTATTAAAATGGATGAAACATAAAAGGTCAATGATTTTAATTAGAGGTTTCTCACTTTAATAAATAAAATTCATCAATCTTTCAAGCCTACTGAAGATTTTTGTATTGAATTTTATACTTCCTCTCTAGTGGTTTACATGGAAATGTTTGTAATAAGGGATAAGAAAAATAATTTAGAAGCTACCTTTAAAGAATCCATTAAATTTGAGAAATACATGCTTAGTCTTAAAGGAAATTCAAGAGTGGAAACTTCAAAGGATAAAACTGATAGCAAAATGAAGACTGTTTTGACCAAACCTCATGAAGATAAGAAAGACCAAGATTCCATAGATATATAAGCCCTCTTTTGAAGAAAACTTTCCATTAAATCATTTATTTGAAAATAATTGTGGAGAAGGATCTTCAAAACCCAAAAAATATTTCGTATTTCCACCCAAAAAGGACAATAATATTCTTCCTACCACTAAAATAACCACTCCATCAAAAGGAATAAACATGGAAGATTTTGTATAGTCCCTGAAGGATTGGGAAATTGATACTCGTTCTGAATATAATGAAGAATAGGAGGGATAAGAAGATCAATCTCAAGATACCAATGAGACTGAAGAAAAGGAAGTCAGATAGTTTTGGGATACTTCTTTCAAATTGGGAAAAGAAGAAGAAGAAGAGGTGGAAGAGATTCACATGTCCCAAAATGTAGTAACCACCAAGAGTGCAAGGAAGGCATCACATTCAAGCCCTCCCTCCTCTTATAAAACTACTAAGCCAACATCCAACACTCAAAACAAAACCTTTGGTGATAATAAAGTTACTTCTTCTACTCCATCTAAATTTGATTATGATTTTTTTGGAAGATTTGAAAAGGACTAAAGAAAACATATCTATGTTTTAGGTCATGAATATACCCTAGGTCCAAGATAATTTTATCAAAAAACTACATGGTACTACTTATAATAACATTAAAGAATCTAATGCAGGGGGGATAAAGGGAAAGGTAAAAAGGACAGACCACTAATTAGACAACACCAAAGAAATATTTAGCTGGAAATGCATCTTTGACTAGCTAAAGATTGAACTCCAATACTCCTCCTTTCTTATTGGACTTTGAATTTTTTAACATAAATTTATATAACTACAGGGTTTATTCAATAGCTTCTTCCAATGTAATACCCCTTAAAGTTTGTGAAAATATCAATGTCAAACCTTAATAATTTTATATCCAAATGATCCAGTTAGATAGGTCAAGCATAGAAGTTATTGGAGAGTTAAAGAATGTTTTAATCAAATTGTCATCCAACCCTAAAGTGCACCAAAACATTGACATCATAGTAGTTGATATCCCATACACTTATGGTATGATTTTAAGTAGAGATTGGTTTCCTATGCTTGATGGATATTTTTCTACTTATTGGTCACACAAATATTTACCATACAATTGAAAAACTAATCAGATCAGAGTAGACATAGAGAATTACATGAAACATGTGGTAACATACTTAAATGATCCCAATGAACCCATAATGTTCAATCATTCAGTCTTAGGGAACTATTCTTATCACTATTTCTTTGGGAATCACACTGCTTAGATTTCTTCTTATGTCGAATCAAACATACAACCTGGAATCCTGCATTGCAATAATATTGTTGAGCATCATTGTAACATAGTATATAGTATTCACACTAACCCTTATGTATAGTATAACATAGTGTATAGGGATAAATTAGAAATGTATTTTGGATTACTAAGAGGGGGGGGTGAATCAATAATAGAGCAATTTAATCCTTTTTAACAATATAATCCAAGTGCTATATCAATGTAGCATTATCATCCAATAAATACAGAGTAAATAAGCAATGAACAAATGAACAATCATACACATACATAGTACATGAGTGTTTTATGTGAAAACCCAAAGCAGGAGAAAACCAAGAAATCTTTTTATTATATGTCTTGAAGAATTACATTCATTGGAAGCACCAAATTTCTTTGTTTTCCAGATGCAACTGGAAGGAGGCTCCGACCCCCTAGTTTCTCAGGATACAACCTGAGGGAAGCTCTAACTCCCTAATTCTATGGCTATAACTAGAATGAGTCTACAACCCCCTATGTTCTTCGGCTACAATGACCTGTCCTTGCCCTATGCAATTGCCCTGACGTATAAGTAGAATGATGGAACCATTGTCACCCTATCACTGTGAGATATATTTTTGTAAGCCTGTACCAATCAACCTCTAATCATCTTGTACCATAAACAAGTGCATCAACCATGCACCAACCTGTACCTCAACCTGTAATAAACTTGTACCATAAACAAGTGCATCAACCATGCACCAACCTTTACAAAACCTGTACCATAAACAAGTGCATCAACCATGCACCAACCTGTACAAAATGTGTACCATGAACAAGTGCATCAACCATGCACCAAACCTGTACAAATAACCTATCACAACAACCTGGCTCATCAATATTATCAACCAAATCATATCAACTCACTAATATCAATCACCAATACAACTCTCAAATATGTGCATCAACCAACCATAACCCAACAACTCATAATCATCACCAAGATCAATATGTGATTCTAATAGTATACCAATACAAGTATGCTACATCATCCATAAACCACATGTCAAAAATACTACTAACAAGTGCCTCCAACCATTTACCAAGTATGTACCAATCATGTATCAACTAGTCATATACTATGACTCATTAAGATGTACCAACATCATCAACTATACACCTCATGTATGTGCCTACTCATCAAATACTTGTCTCAACCATGTACCCAACATGTACCTTAACCAAAATCCCTGATCAATTTCATCATTCAAATATGATTTGTGACTCTGTGATAGACCTAGTGTATATGATCACATACCTGGAAACCTTCCTTAACTTTCACAAAAAGAGACTAGCATTTTCATCAAACTTTTCTTTAGTCTCACATGACTAGTTTGGGATTAGTCAACAACCCTTACTTGAAATAATCATAACTATGTAACTGTAATGAATAAATATCTGAAAATAGTACACAATGTTCTTTAGTTTTTTTATGCAATTCCTCTAGGCGTCACTACTCAGAACCTCTTAGAAAAGGAGTTATAGAAAAAATGGCATACCTTGCTGAATTCTGGATTATTCTAGAGAGAGACCTTGTAGAGAATGCCCCACACAAAATATTTGTTGAATGGGTCGAAAAATATTACAGAGAATACTACAGAATTTACTCTAACCAACACATTTGGTCTTATCGAATTTGGATCTGTTATGAAGAATTTATGACATTTTTACCCGAAACACTTGTTTTAGACTAGTTTCGGGACTAGCCACAAACCCTATTTTCCATGGAGTGTAACTCCAAAAATACAACGACCCACAAGATGAAATGTTTACCATATATACTTTGATATGTTTCCTCAATGGGCTATCAATTGCATGGTCTGAGTCATTCTAGAAAAACATTTATAGTGAAAATAGTGAGATAACCTGTAAATAACATACCTTAGAAAGCATCATCAAAAGAATTTATCCTCCCTTGAATTCTGGCCTTGTTTTATTCACTTTCCCTATGAAATTAGGCTTAGATATCCTTTGGTTACCACAATCCCCTATAGATATTCAATATTCTCAAGTGTGATATAAAATGAGAGAGCATTGCCTCTTATTTTTACTCTCCAAATATCTTCCTTAGAAGCATCTTCTAGGTCACTTAACCCATTTCTAGGTCTCTTAACCCGTTTTCCTCATTTTTAGGGTTAACCAATTTCTATAATTAGAAAGTTCTCCATTACTTTATCATTTACATATTCCTTCTTGACTTTGTCATCTCACTTCTCACTTTATCATTTAAATAATCTTCATTGATTTTGTCACTTCACTTTATTATTTAAATAATCCTTCTTGACTTTGTCACTTTACTTTATCATTTAAATAATAGTTTATTCTTTGCAATCTCTTTGACTTCTTTGACATTTTGGGGCTTCAAGCCAACATATGAGGGTTCTCCAACTTCGTAAGGCCATAACTCTCAAACCGTGAGGAGTTATGTGATGTTCCACATACCACTGGAAATGGAATGCCATTTACTATCCATCTAGAATGGTATTTCATTCAAATATATCAAAACTCATACCATTATCCATAAAACAAACTTGGGTCCATTACCCAAACCTGGGTTCTCCAACTTCTCATGGCCATAACTCTCTAACCGTGAGGAGTTATGTGATGTTCCACATACCACTGGAAATGGAATGACATGTACTATCCATATTGAATAGTTGTACCTTCAAATATATTAAAAATCATACCATTATACATTAAAAAACCTTGGGTCTATTACCCAAACCCTTGTTCTATCATAATTCGCTAACAAAATTTCTCCAAGGGTTGAAATCAATCACTAAGGGTTGACATCAATCTACAATATCACTCTCCAATAGTTGACATTAATGACAACCAAAAATCCATACCATCTATCCATCAACCTAAGCTAAATATCTGAAAATCTCCCCCTTTGGCATTGATGGTAACACCAACATTGATCGCAACACTTAGTCATGATAACATTCATTCTTATACTCTTCATCATTGTTTCTATCTCTCCCCCTTTGACATCAATGGAAAAGGGTATATCCCTTTAGGGTTTCTCCCCGTGACTAAACTCTCCTTGGGGTTTCTCCCCCTGTCTACGTGCCTTTGATTTTTCTTTATGTTTATAAGCCTATAATTAATCTCTTTCCCTTCATATGAATAATATCTCCCCCTTTGACAAAGCGTATCACTCTCAATTCATATCGCTCATTCTTCCCTTGTGACAATCGTTCGCCTTGGAAACATGCCTCTATGCTCTCGCTCTAAGAATTTACCTTTGGATCTAATAAATCTCTCCCCCTTTGTCCTATTTATGGTGCTTCCTCATGTACATCTAAGACATATAAGATAAGCATTCAAAATAATTCATTTTGGAGTATAAATTAGTCCTAGTCTTTGACGAATATACTCAAGGGCTTCCCGTGGAAGCGGTTTTGTAAAGATGTATGCCACTTGTTCTTTTTTTCCCACATATTAAACTCTGATGTTGTTCTCTACAACCTGTTCCCATAGAAAGTGATACTTGATTGGAATGTGCTTCGTCTTGGAGTGCATCACCGTGTTTTTGAGATATTGATGGTGCTTGTATTATCACAATAGATTGGAATGGGCTCATCATACTCAACCTGTATATCTATCAAACTTTGTTTCATACATAGAACCTGTGTACAACATGTTGTTGCTACAATATACTTAGCCTCTGCTATAGATAAGGATATTGATGATTTTTTCTTGCTTATCCAAGATACTAAACACTCACCCAAGTAGAATGTTTCTCCATTGGTGCTTCGTCGGTCATCAATGCAACCTGCGCAATCTTCATATATGTACAAAATAAGTGATAGATCCTTTCTTTTTGGATACCATAATACAAACTCTTATGTTCCCTTGACATATATGAAAATCATCTTCACTGCTAATACATGTTATTCCTTTGGTGTTTCTTGAAATCATGTCGCCTGTCCAACTGCCTGCATTACATCTGGTCTAGATGTTGTAACATATATTAAGCTACCAATCATTGACTTGTATTGCCTCTGGTATGTAGACTTTGAATCATCATATTTTCTCAACTTGAAACTTGTTTTCATAGGAGTGGTAATGGGTTTGCAATATTCCATTCCAAACCTCTTTAACATTTCTTTGATATACCTAGTTTGAGAAATAAACATTCCTTGGTTTCTTTGACATATATGAAGACCCAAAAATAAGGATAGTTCTCCAAGTAATGACATTTCAAATTCATTCTGCATATCCTTTGCAAATTTATGGCTTAACATGTCATTAGTACTTCCAAAAGAATATCATCAATATAAATTTCAATTAATAAAATATTACTTTGAGTTACCATGATGTAGAGGTTGTTGTCTGCGCTTCCTTTCCATAGTTCGTAGGAACTTTTTTCATTGTTGTTTATGAGAATTACTCTGTTTTTAATGTGAACTGATGTATGCACTACATGTGTCCAAAAAATATATGTCAATTTGGAATCCATTAGCATTGTTCAAGCCATTTCCTGTGTAATTATCATCCATTATGATAATGTTCCTTTGTCTCTGAACCACTCTCTGAAGTAATCTATGAATCCATGCTCTCGTCCACTATCATATCTCTGTGTTCTTATGAATCCATCTCTGTCCATACTATCCAAGACTCTACTTGCACAATTATTCATAATGCTGACCCATTTATCACTATACTATCATGAAGTCTTGATTAACCTATCAAACTTTACTTCTGCTAACTGATTGCTCTAAATATGTCTTCTCAAACTTTGTAAGCTTCTTGAAGGATGGTTCTTTGGTCTATCACAGCTATCGCATAGATTCCCCTTGTCTAATATTCATATTACATGCGATTCTCTAAGCCATATGGCCCAAAACAATTCCTTCTCTGATGTGTATTCATCATCATCTTCATTGGTAGATTCATTATCTCTTTGAGATCTAACTTGTTTATTTCTATTTGTGTATTCATCTTTCACTATAATGCCTGAAAGTACAATATCTTGAACCTATTCCTTATTTACCTTTCCTTCATTTCTTTAAGTTATTTTCCAAACCTTTATGTATCTGTCATCTTTCTTTTTCCTCGTAGAATTTTCTTCATCTCATTTTATTGCTAATCTTGTGATCTATGGTACCTGGTCTTCGTTCACTTGTTCTTCCTATTTTCTTATCCATACTTTATTATATCTAATATCAGTATTCTCTTTCATGGAAATATCGGTCATGATTCTACAATCATTGGCTATGTGTCCATAGTTATGACATTTGTAACACTCAATGTTACGTGAGACCACATAGGTACTTCTTGCTTGAACATTTATTTTATAATCCCTGCAATCTGCAACCTTATGTCCAAAGTTAGTACAATAAAAACAATGACCATAAAATAAATTTTGATGTAGGAGCATTGTAAGAAACCAACAATGCGTGCGCAAAGGCAAATACAGCTGGAAATGTACCCACACACATTTTGAAAGCGTTTTGAATTTGAATAAAGAAGCACTAATGTAATAGTTGGGGGTGCGTATTTACATTTATGTTTTTTGATTGTAAAACAAACTTTGAGCATTGCTCTCATCTTTTGAATCTAAAAGGAATTTAAGTGTATTGAATGTAAAGTAGATAGGTCTTATTTTTTTATTAAATAATTTAGAGTTGTAGGAAGAAAAACTCATAAAAGACACCCTCTCTTGTATCATTGATATAGTTAGCATTCTCATTTTGTAAGCTGTAGAGTTGTAGAGAGAAAGAACACAAAGAAGAACCCATGTACAAGAATACTTGAGTTAATATATGAAGGTTTTGACTCAATTTCATGGTGTTATTATGCTTACTGTTTACATTTGTTGAATGACATGTTTACAGTGTTTCATTTCTTTGTTATGCATTTATTTCAATGTTGTGTGTGTATGAATTCTTGTGATTTATATGATGAATGTACAAAATCTGTGGGAAGAGAAGAATGGGTTTCAATTGTTTCTCTTCCTGATATTCCTACAAAGAGTGCAGTGAACGTCCACAAGGTGTGCGTTGACAAGGCTCTGCGTTTATACCAGAAAACTCAAGAGGGATACCATTGTACTCATATCAGTTGAAGTGCAGATACAACATAGAGTTGTGCAAGGTGTGCACAGGCGAGTGGAAGTCTTAGACTTTTCCAAACGAGGAGAAGGATTGAAGTAATTATGTTGCAAGGAGTACACAGAGTCGAAGGATCAAATAACCAAAGGTTATTTGTGAATTCCACAAAGGAGTGTGTGAAAAATCCCTAAGGGAAACCCTGAGGTTACGACAAAAATACCAAGAGGGAAAGAACCTTGAAGAGATCAAGGGAAGGCGAGTGTCGAAGTCACTCAACAAGGAGAAAGATCAAGAATATTGACACCAGAGTGTTCAACGAAGGGATATTGAAAGCTGGAACGTACGGTTGAAATCCTCGTGGGGAGAACCATCAAAGTTCCGTGGGCCATTGGATCTAGTTAACCAGCTAGTAGGATAAGGCCGAGTGTTTCTTATCACTCATAAGCTCAGGAGGAATAGAGGTTGTTAGATTTGTATCAACGAGGGTCATTGATATCACCCACAAATTTTGCTATTTTAGAATTTGGGAAGTGGAGGAAGTTGTGACTCGGAGACAAGAGTCGTGAACTACCGATTCATGAATTCCCAAAAGAAATAGGACCATTAGATCACGGGGAGCTCAGAGACGTTGATCTATGGTTGGAGTTGTTTCACAACAGCTCACTGATACCCAATATCCTGGGTGCCGAAAAGAATGGGATCTAGCTCTTAGTCAGAGGTCACATCATAGGTAGTCAAGGGAGGAATCAATTTCCTATGGACCTTTTCAAGTTTCGGGGATTGTCAAGTCAAGGGGAGGCTCACATTTGGAATTGGGAAATCGTGAAAGACAAAATACCATTTTGGGTAAAGGTTGTGGTCATATCAAAGATCATGCGGGGGTGAGTTGAGGCTTGGTGTTTTCATGCATAGGCATAATTCTTAAGGATCTATGGATACACACTTGTGGGTATGAGTGGTTTCCTGTGGGGAATTCAAAGAGTCAATCAGACTCTTGGGAAGATTAAGAATGATCCTAAGATCGGGAGGCCGTGTAGAACCTGCTGAGGCAGGGGTGCTGCATCAGAGTGGTATCAAAGCTTACAATGTTTGTTTTTGTAGGAGAAAGGAGACATAAAACAAGTTGTGATTTGAATTCTGCAAGGAACAGATTGAAACAATGTCGCCAAGAAGGAGAGAAATATCAATTCCCGATCCAAATGTGGAAAGGGAGATGAGAGAACTCTGTTCTCGATTAGATGCTATGGAGACAACACAGATATGGACGGTTGATGTTGGAGATGTTAGCGAAGCCGAAAGTGAAAATGAGGCTGGAGCTGAAGAAGAAGTCACAATCGAGGATTCTGTAGAAGAATGTCTATTCATAGTTGTTGCAAGAATCAGAGCCAGAGAAAATATGGACATTCCGATGTATGAAGGAAAATTATACATTAAGGAGCTACTAGATTGGTTTAGGGCTCTGGATAAATACTTATACTATGAGGATGTCGAGGAAGACAAGAAAGTCAAACATGCTGTCACTAGACTTAAAGGGCATGCAACACTGTGGTGGGATGAACTGCAGACTAACAGGAGTTGCAAATGCAAGCAAAGAATCAAAAGCTGGGATAGGATGGTTACAAAAATGAAAGCCAAGTTTATACCTAGAGACTACCAGATCAATCTATTTCTAAGAATGAAGAATTTAGGAAAGAAAGGAATGATAGTGAAGGAGTACATTGAAGAGTTCTATAGGATAAACATTAGAGCAGGTCATCGAGAAATTGATGATGAAAAGGTTTCCAGATACATGAATGGTCTGATATATGACATTCAAGATGAAATAAGCATGATGACAATTAGAAATGTGGAATATGCTTATCAAATGGCCCTGAAGGATGAAGAGGAATTGGCCCGAAAGAAATGTCAAAGAGGCCGAAGTTGAAGTTAGGGAAAAGGCAAAGCAATTTCCTAGGACAAAACTCATAATATGAAGGAGGAAGAAAATAAACCTCATACTCACCCTAAAACAACGGGAAGTTCATAGGGGAGAAAGTATGCTGACAAAAACACTTTTCCATGAGCTAGAGGAAGAGGAAGAGGTAGAGGAGGTGAGATAAAATGTTTTGTCTGTGGAAATATCAGACATAAATCTTTCGAATGTCCTAATAGGAAAAGGGATGGAGGCAAAGATCACATTTCTAAAGAACATAGGCGAAATGTTGAAGGAGAAGATGCAAAAGGCCGAAGATCCCTCACGATGAGAAAAAATCTCTTGAAGCTAGAGAAGGAGATAGAGAATCCAGTCCAAAAAAACAATTTGTTCAGAATTGCATGCAAGACCAAGGACAGGGTATGCAAGGTAATAGTGGATAGTGGAAGCACAGATAATCTAATATCCATAGAAATGGTGGAGAAGCTGTAATTGGAAACTGTTGCACGTCTGAGCCCATACAAGGTCTCGTGATTACAAAAAGGGCATCAGGTATCTGTCACTAAACAATTTTTAGTTGAATTTAAAATAGGGGGATACAAGGATGAAATTTTGTTTGATGTTATTCCCATGGATGTCTATTATCTTTTGTTGGGGAGACCGTGGAAATATGACAGGAATGTTGTTCATGATGGGAGAAAGAACACATACACCTTGGAGAAGAATGGTAGAATGCATATGCTACTCCCAATTAATGATGAAAAGGTAAAAGCAGAGGTGAGAAATACTATACTTCTCATGAGTGGGAAGGAGCTTCTTGATGAAGTCAAGAGAGAAGAAAAAATGTAGTTTTGCATGGTGAGAAAACCAAGAGTCGTCTTGACTAGTACCAAGATAGATGATCTACCTGAGGAGGTTCAGGAACTGCTGAAAAATTTTGTTGACATAGTAGTGGACGAATTACCTTGTTCATTGCCACCCATCAAGAGCATAAGTGATCATATTGATCTTATACCTAGATAAATTTGACCAAACAATGCAGTGTGTCTATTAACGCTGCAGGAGAATGAAGAGGTTAAGAGACAAGTCTAGGATTTGATTGATAAAGGGTTGGTCAGAGAAATCTTGAGTTCATGTGTTGTACCTACAGTGTTAAGTCCAAAGAAGGATGGTGGATGGAGAATGTGTAAATACTCGAGAGCTATAAACAAGATCACCATCAGGTACAGATTTCCTTTACTGAGGATGGATGACTTGATGGATTGGTTGAGTGGAGCAAAGTTTTTTTCAAAGATTTATTTGAAGCATGGATATCATCAGATTAGGATGAGGGAAGGTGGTGAATGGAAGAAAACATTCAAAACAAATGAAGGACTGTATGAATGGCTTGTCATGCCATTTGGTTTGACGAATGCACCTAATACTTTTATGAGGCTGATGAACGAAGTCTTAAAAGATTTCATTGGAAAATTTGTAATTGTGTATCTTGATGATATAATGATTTTCAGTAAGACTAAAGAAGAATATCTGAAGCATTTAGTTGTAGTGATGAGGAGGTTACAACAAGAGAAATTGTTGTTCAATTTGAAGAAGTCATCTTTCATGAAGAAATAACTCATTTATTTAGGATTCGTAATCTCTTCAAATGAGTTGAAGATGGATCCTGAGAAAGTAAAGGCAATCAGAGATTGGCCATCACCAAAGAGTATCTTTGAATTTCGAATCTTTCATGGATTGGTTAGTTTTTACAAGATGTTCATTAGGAATTTGAGTGGGATATGTGCACCAATGATGGACATAGTCAGGAAAAGACACAAATCTTTTCATTGGATAGAGGAAGCAGATAGGTGTTTCAAGTTGTTGAAGGAGAAGATAACTGGACAGCCAGTTCTGGTTCTACCAAATTCCAACAAGACATTTCAAGTGAGATGTGACGCAAGTGTATTTTCAATTGGAGCAATCTTAAGCCAATACAATATGTTGATTGCATAATTCAGTGAGAAGTTGAATGATGCAAAGCTGAAATATTCCACGTATGGCAAGGAATTTTATGCAGTCATACAAGCATTGAAAAAATGGAGGCATTACTTGGTTCCAAAAGAGTTTGTCTTGTATAGCAACAACCATTCTTTACAATTCATAACTTGACAGGAAAAACTAAACTAGAAGCATGCAAAATGGGTTGAATACATGCAGAATTTTACTTTTGTTATAAAGCATATTTATGGAACTACTAACAAAGTCGTTGATGCTTTAAGTAGGAAATGTTTTATTCTTCAGGAGTTCATAGTAAAGAACTTAGGTTTTGATAACCTCAAGGAAATGTATAGAAATGATGCATAATTCAAAGAAGCCTATGAAGCATGTGAGAATCCATTTCTCATAGATAGAAGCCAATGGACTAAATATATGATTCAGGATGGACTATTGTTCGGGGGTAATCAGTTGTGTATTCCAAAGAGTTCTATGAGAGATAATCTTATGAAGGAATATCATAGTGGAGGATTGGCTGGACATTTCGGCCATGATAATACTTTTGTATAACTAAATGACTCGTATTATTGGCCAGGGATGAGAAAAGATGTCAAGAAGTTCGTGAACAAGTGCAGAATTTGTCAGCACACAAAGGGGAAAAGACAGAATATAGGTCTATATCAGCCATTGCCAGTACCAAAGAGGTTGTGGGATGCGATAAGAATGGATTTTGTGTTAGGAATTCCAAGGAGGTAAAAAGGGTGTGACTCGATCTTTGTGGTAGTCGATAGATTTTATAAGATGGCATATTTTATTTCATGTCAGAAAACTAGTAATGCAACTCACATTGCAAATCTGTTTTTCAAAGAAGTTGTTAAACTTCATGGCTTACCCAGGAGTATTGTATTGAACAGGGATACCAAGTTTTTTGGTCATTTATGGAGAACCCTATGGAAGTAATTGGGGACGAATTTATCTTTTAGCTAAACATATCACCCTCAGATGGATGGAAAAAATGAGGTAGTAAACAAAAGTTTGGGAGACTTGTTAAGGAGTTTGGTAGCTAAACATCACAGTCATTGGGATCAAATTCTGCTGCAAGTGGAATTTTCATACAATGATTCACCAAACAGGACTACAGGACAAATCCCATTCCAAATTATGTATGGAATGCAACTGAGAAGAGTGTCTGAGTTGAGGGACCTAGAACAGACTGAATTCAGAAGTGTTGAAGCATAGAATTTTGCAGTAGAGATGTAGCAGCTCCACAACCAAGTTAGAAAGCGATTAAAGAATTCCAACCAGAAATATAAGCACAGAGAAGATAAGCACAAGAGAGAACTTCAGTTTGAAGTAGGTGATTTGGTATTAGCGCATCTGAGAAAGGAAAGGTTCCCAAGGGGAACGTACAATAAGATGAAGATGAAGAAAATTGGGCCATGTAAAATCATAAGAAATTTTGAGGCAAACGCTTATGAGAGTCAATTACCAGATGGGATAGGAATATCACCCATATTCAACATAGTAGATCTGTACCCTTACAGAGTTGATGAAACAGGGACAAAAGATAATTGGAGGGAAGTTCAATGGATTAAACAATTTCCTGTAGCTAAAAAGCAGCAGACGAAAAAGATAATTGATCGGAGATTCAGAAAGAAAACCCGAAGGAAGACATATTTTCAATATTTGGTCAAGTGGAAAGGATACCCAATTGAATATGCCAAGTGAGAAAGTGAGACAGGAATCCAAAGACATGGACAAACGATACAGGAGCTCATGAACAAAAGTTCATGAATTTTTTTCAACCAAGGTAGTATGATGCAGGAGCATCGTAAGCAACTAGCAAAGTGAGCACAAAGGCAAAGATAGTTGGAAACACACCCACGCACATTTTGAAAGTGTTTTGAATTTGAATAAAGAAGCATTAATGTAATAGCTGGGGAAGCGTATTTAAATTTATGTTTTGTGATTGTAAAACAGACTTTGAGCATTGCTATTGTTGTTCCAGAGTCTGTACTTAAGACTTAGAAGTACAGTGTCTAGGCATCCAAAAGCGAGTAAGGGGTAGAGAAGGAAGAAGTGTCAACCTTCGACAAGGGAAGCTAGGGATGATTTCTAGGTTGATGTCTAGCTTCCAAATGTTCATGGACGTTTATGTCCTTTTCAATCGTTGCCCATGAACGTTCAAGTTCCACCTGGGTAGTGGTTGTTTTAATAATAGTATCAAAAAGATTCAAGGCAATATGTGTTTGATCTGATAGTCCAAGTTGGATATTAGGTTGTCTTTTCATAGGGATAGTCATAGAGGAACAAAATGATAAGAAAATATCAATACTTTTTAGATGCTATCTCGATTTCAGTCGTATAAAGGAGAGTTATAGCCCCATTAGCGAAAACAAGGTGCAAACCAAAGACCCTTTCCCATAACTGAGTTATATTTTAGTAAATGTGTATGAGGTGTAAGAAAACATTAAGTTGTCTATCATGTAAGGCTCCTATCAAGGGATAATATCACTTGTAAAAAGAGGAAGAAAAAGATAAAGAAATAACCTGATGAAGCATAAAATATATATAGAAATCTAAAGTGTTCACTGGTCTTATACTTGCTGATAGCCAGTACAGAGGAAAAACAGTAAATGATATAGAAAACTAAAATTAATTCACTATAGTAGAGGTTGTACTAAATTATAGCGAAACATTCATCAGATACATATATGAAATGAAATGAGATATGGAATACAAGGAAACAAACTCATAACACAGTTGTGACGGAATCGAGAATCTTCAGATTTTCTTTATATTAACTCTCGAGGGAGAAAAACTCTATTACAATCGACCCAAAAAGGTCCAACCCTTGTTCCTTCCTTCTATTGTATATTTATACAGATTTACATATGATGGAATCTCAATCGTTCCAGGATTTTTAGTTACAACAAGAAGGAGATCAATCATTTCATTTCTTTGTCCCTGTCTTTGGTACCAGAAGCCTGCCCCTTTGCATGCTCGGTACAAGTGACACACTTTTCCACCAGCTGAGATATCAACCTAGAAGGTTCTGCTTGACAATTGGCCTCTAAAATACAACAATCTCTGACTAATTATGGTAACCTTTCTTCCATTTGTCAGTCTAGGGTGTCGATAGTGCACAATCACACACTTGGTTTAATAATCCATTTATCTATTTGAACTATGTCTGCCAAAGTTTCTTGTGAGATTTCGACTGAATCTCTTTCTTCTTTCTCATTTATATCAAGCGAGAATTTCTCTATATTCATTTGGTTCAGTGTCTCAACATTTCTCTCACTATCAATGCCTAACAGATTTCCATCTATAGAACCGAAGGTCTCTTCATAGTATTTCCTTACCCTCTTGGCTTGCAATTTGCCTTCTAATATGTTGCGTTCCCATTCTTTCAACAAAATATTACCTCAGGTCTATTCTGAAATGGAAAACTCAGAACTATTTGCTGATCCCCTATTTGTTGTAGCTATTATAGCCTCTTGAAATGCAACCCGAGCTGCTCCATATTCTCTCTCTCTGACAGATAAGTTTTCCAATACTTTATCAATAAGCAGGCAGTTGTCCCGAATTGTCTTTACCTTGGCAAGTAAACTTCGCTGGGCTGCAGAAACTCTGCTTCGAATCACCATAGCTTAGGACTGGAATATACTGATATTTATAACTTGGCTTTCGGTGAACTCTAATCTAACCTGTAGCTTCCCTATCAAGTCTCTTTTCTAGCCTACTTGTATTTGACTAGTCTGAGCTACCAGCTCTGCTTGTTTGAGCTTAGCTTTGAGCAGCTCGATTTCCTTTTTATCGGTCACTCTTGCTTGTTTTATTCCTGTGTTCTCCTGGTCCTTGGCAGCTTCCTTTTCTGTGGCTAGTTTGGCTTCTAAGGTTTTGATGAGGTGATTTTTTCGCTTCAGCTGATTTTTCAGAACCCCGACTGAAAATTGGTTTGTCGTAGCAAACACCCATAATTTTCCGGCTATTTCTGTCACAAACTCTTATTTCTTCATATCTTTCTCATCAATCAACATGTTAAATTTCTCGATCGTTGATCCTGCTTCTTGATAGAATTCTCTTTTTACCACAACTTTTCTCTTTTTATCAAAAAAGAACTCATTTGGAGGGAGCTCTTCTATCCTTATAGTTATCAATTATTCATTGAAAATACACCCTACGTCTATGTTCCCTTGATTTGAATGTAAGGGAGTAATGGAGGTGATGGGATCTCCGATTTTCTTAGCTGATTGGCCAGGAGTGGCAACTGGTGTCTACTTTTTCGGTGGATCGAGAGTTATTATTTCTGGTTTCGGGCTCCTAGTTTTCTCTTCCCTATCCTAGTGTTCTTCTTGTCTGGGTGCTGAATCTTTTCAGCGTTCAACTTATTTTTGCTACACCTCTGTTGTTATTAGATTCTCACCCTGCAATACTGGGGGAAGAAAACTCTACTGATGTTCTTGGAATTTTAAAACATCGGCCCTTTCTTCAGGTGCCATGGCTTGTATCCAAGACAACACCTCGGCATAAGATCTCGTGCCTCAGAAAATGTCATCCGAGGGTGAATTTTCATGCTCAAACCTTTTAAGCCCGCAATTGGCTAAGTGGTTACTTACGATCCTATGTGGATCGTGCTTCTTGAATTCGACATGAACCAATTTCAGGTCTTCCAGGGTTTCTGCCTCAGCTTTAGCATGCTCAAAATATAGAAAAGAATAGTAATTCAAATGAATAGGAAAAGGTGGCCATACCTTCTTAGAATATCCCTTAAGTTCCTTGCTTACGCCACCGATTACAGTTTGCCTGGAAATCTCATGACAAGACAACCTATCGGGTATGAATAGTGGTAAGGCATTTCAAGGAACAGAAACGCCAAAAACCCTGATATATGAAAATTCTTCTTCCATGTACCAATTGACTATACTTCTTAGATTTACCATGATACTGTCTGGGATCCTGGGTGGAAAGTGGCCGAAGATAGTGACGTGCAATGGTACCATTACCCAGTTAAATATTTCATATACAAAATCCAAGGCTTTGTCTTGCCACAACTTTGAATGGTAGATGTGGATGGGCTCAGCTTCTGATGGAGTCTAGCTCCAACTCATTAAGGGAAAAGGCTTTAGAAAACACACGGCGTCCATCATATATGTATACATAAATAATGAAGTGATCTTTCCACTCTCCTTCCGCTCTCGATACTTTATAACTCGATTGGTCAAACTATCAGACAATAGTTTAGCCCAGTCGAAGGAACAACCTTTGATGACTGAATGGATTAGAAGCACCCACTGAATGAAAAAATGTGTGGTGTCCTCTCTCCCATATAATCTGCAGGTCATCATAGCTACATATTTAAACTGTGGTTCCAGAGAAGATATTGAATATATACCATTACTGTCCACCCTGAACTTCACAGGGTGTGAAACCCAATCTTTGATTAAACTGGATATACTCTTATCGTATTGCACACATTCCTTCTATTTAAAATTTTCCAAGAATTCGGCATTGTATACTAAGTCTGACACAGTGGGCAACTTGTACATAACCTGCAATTGTTTGGGTCTGAAAGTTCCAATAGTGACTCTCTGCTCGTTGATGATGATTCTGGTTGGTACATATACATGGTCTAATGCCCATCGAACCATATCATAGTAAGGGAGTATACATGGCCTAGACACTACTTTATGCATTTGATCCTAGACGACGATCTTATATTTGGTGATCAGGTCATCTTTTTCATTGTCACTAGAATCATCCGAAACATCTACCATTTCGGACTGTAGAATCTCAGAAATATTTGACCAGGTCCTGACAGAGTCGACACTTCGAGGTGAAGTATCAGAAATTTTGTTTGAACCTTGTTCTAAAACCTTAATAGCGGCTTTAGATTATTTTCTCGAGGCCATGGCGGGGAATTATACTTTAGCTCTCCTGCGATACAATATGTATACATACATAAATTAGTTTGCTTGAGAAAGGTTTGCTCTGCGTAGAATATAAATGAAATTTGTGATAACAAATAAAAGATCCATGCCTTCGACCATTTAAAACTAGGTCGTCCTTAGAAACAGAATGGTCAAATCATTCTTAAATATAAATTCAACAATAAAAAACCAAATCTTTACTTGTCGATTCGCCTCATTTCCAATTAATGTCCTAGATTTTGATAGTTCGTAATGCAAGTTGGTGCAAGGAAAGTTTAAAGTTTCCTCGTAGACTGTGCATATTAATTTTTGTATTAAAACACTGGCAATGTTGTCTTGGCTTAATTAATCAGGCCTTTTTAAATGTTAATTAATCTTTCGGCATTCGCCTCATCGGGAGATTTCACTTTAACTCTTTAAACCTCTAAAACCCGAGGTTGCGATAATTAGCTTTGGTTAATAAAAAACGTAACCATGATTAGGCATTTAATTAACTACGTTGTTATTTATATCATGACTTCGTGACTCAGGGCTTCAAAGTTATAGCTTTCGAGAGGCTCGTATGCCGATTTGCGAAATCACGAGATCACGATGATATGATCTAATTAAATTGGCGGATAAAATGGGATTAAGTGTTTAATTAATTACGTTTCTATTTTTATCGCGACTTCACAACTCAGTGCTTTGAAGGTATAGATTTTGAGGGAAAACATGTTGAGTTGCGAATTCCTGATAGAGCTTAGCTACGGTTAAGATTTTTACCTTTAACATTAACCTGGGTTACTAAAACAAGAAACTTGTGGTTTCGGCTGTCAGGGTTATGATGGTAATACTTTTGGAGCTAGAAAATGCCGAGATGCGAAATCTCGATGATGCTTATTTGTGGTTTAGAGTATATTTACTCTCAATACTGATCTGGGTAAAAATTTTAAAACTATTTCGTCGTTTCACCCCTCGGGACTTGTAAACTATGTGATCTATAACCTCCAACATGCAACATCCCGAGGTAAAAAAAGGAGAGATTCATTTAAATGATCAAAAATAAATAAATAAATAAATCATGCCTTAAGAGTATGAAAACCATCACTGCTTGCATGAGAAGACTTCTGAGATTTTGGGGAAAATAAAGGAAAAAACCAAAACTAGTTTTCGATTTCAAGCATTAGGATATAAAAATTAAAAAAGGATAAAAAACAAAGACGACTCCAACAACTCTCATCTGTCAAATCTAAAAGTCATTTAAGTGTATTGAATGTAAAGTAGATATATCTTAATTTTTTATTAGATAGTTTAGAGATGTAGGAGGAAAAACTCATAAAAGACACCCTCACTTGTATCATTGATATAGTTAGCATTCTCATTTTGTAAGTTGTAGAGATGTAGAGAGAAAGAACATAGAGAAGAACCCATGTACAAGAATACTTGATTTAATATATGAAGGTTTTGACTCAATTTCATGGTGTTATTATGCTTACTATTTACATCTATTGAATGGCATGTTTACAGTGTTTCATTTCTCTGTTATGCATTTATTTCAATTCTGTATGTGTATGAATTCTTGTGATTTCTATGATGAATGTATGAAATCTGTGAGAAGAGAAGAATGAGTTTCAATTGTTTCTCTGTTTGAGATTCCTACAAAGAGTGTAGTGAACGTTTGCAAGGTGTGTGTTTATGAGGGTCTGAGTTTATACTAGAAAAATTAGGAGGGATATCGTTTTCCTCATATCAGTGGAAGTGAAGATACAACACAGATTCGTACAAGGTGTGCATAGGCGAGTGGAAGTCTTAGAATTTTCCAAATGGGGAGAAGGATTGAAGGACTGTTGTTGCAAGGAGTACACAGAGTCGAAGGATGAAATAACTAGAGGTTTTTTTTGAATTCCGTAAGGGAGCGCGTATAGAATCCCTAAGGGAAACCGTGAGGTTATGACAAAAATATCAAGAGGGAGAGAACCTTGAAGAGATCAAGGGAAGGCAAGTGTCAAAGTCACTCAACAGGGAGAAATCTTAGGAATATTGACACCAGAGTGTTCAGCGAAGGGATATTGAAAGATGGAACAGACAATTGAAATCCTCGTTGGGAGAACCACCGAAGTTCCACAGGCCGTTGGATCTAGTTAACTAGCCAGGAGGATAAGGCCGAGTGTTTCTCAACACTCATAATCTCAGGAGGAATAGAGGCCATTGGATTCAAATCAATGAGGGTTGTTGATATCACACATGCATTTTTCTATTTTGGAATTCAGGAAGTGGAGGAAGCTGTGAATCAGAGTCGAGAGTCATGAACTTCTGATTCTCAAAGTCCTGAAAGAACTAGGATTGTCAGATTGTGGGGAGATTAGATCCATTTATCTGTCGCAGGAGTTGTTTCATAGCATCTCGCCGATACGTGAAATCTCGGGTGTCGAAAATACTGGGACCCAGCTCTTAGTTAGAGGTCACATCAAAGATAGTCAAGGGAGTAATCAATTTCCCATCGACATTTTTGGGTTTCAAGGATTGTCAAGTCAAGTGGAGGCTCACATTTGGAATCATGAAATCGAGAAAGACGAAATACCCCTTTGGGTAAAGGTTGTATTCATATCATAGATCACGTGAGGGTGAGTTGATTCTTGGTGTTTGTGTGCACAGGCGTAACTATTAAGGACCTATGGATACACACTTGTGGGTGTGAGTGTTTTCATACAGGGAATTCAAAGAGTCAATTAGACTCTTGGGACGATTAAGAATGATCCTAACACCGAAAGGTCGCGCAGAACCTGCTGAGGCGGGGGTGCTACATCAAATTTGCATACCTAGGAGTGAATGATCTTCTTTATGGCGTAGTCCTTTTGAATTTTTTCCTTAACTGATCATGATCATGATTGAAGATTCTTTTTGGCTTGAACATGGATGGTCTTCTTGAATATGTATCTTCAATATTTTTCTTAGATTTTCCTTGACCATGATTCCTTCCTTTGAGTACTTTTGCATAACTCTTTCTATTTTCTTCATTCTTCTTTTCTAGCAACCTAGAGTGCTTCTCTTCATTTTCTATAACTGATGTGGATGTTTCTATCCTCCAACGTTCTTGTTGATATTAATGATTTTACTTCTCAATGTGACAACTTATTCTTCAAGCTTCTCAACCTCTTCCTCTTTCTTCATTATCTAAGACTTCATGACTTATTCTATTCTTTTTGCTTCTTCAGGCTAAATTTTTAATGTCATTATTTCTACTTCAACTCCTTTCTCTTCTTGACCAAACAATTCCTCAAGCTAGTTTAGATCGTTAGTAATTTCGTTAAGATGATCTGTCAATATCTTCTCTCTCATTTCTTGTTCTTCCTTCTGTGTTGCTATGTTGGTTTCCAAATACCGCTTTTGATATTCAATATTTTCTTTGATCTTTTTGGCTTATTATAGCTGAGTTATTAATTTCTCGATGACCTGTTCAGATTATTCAAAAATGTGAACACTTTCCTTTTGTTTCATCAATTTTTTCTTGAGTGAATTGTTTTCTTCTCTTAGTTCATGTAAAGTGTTAGCGCTCTGTATTTTTCCTAAGGTTGTGGAGGCAATCATAGAGGTAACCTCAAACCACTTGGAGTCTTGGATCTAGCCCTCCAAGACTCAAAGAGGGATCTCTCTTTTCGATTTAAACTTGGTTTGTATGGGATGGATATTAGGCTAGCTATGAAAGTGATGAAAGTATGGGGTTGCGGTTTTTAAATGGTTATTTTGGGACAACAAGGAGGGCCATTGGGAAAATGGGGTCTGCGCTTGAATATGTGTTTCATTATCATATATGGACAAAGTTTTTACACAAGGCAAGGTAGCGGAAATGTTGGATCGAAATAAGTTTTGATGGTGTTGATTTGAGGAAGAACTAGAGGAGGAAAAAGCTAATCAAAGGAGCAGCTAAGAATTCCTAAATTGGGCTTTCAGAAGAAAACATAAAGATTATCACAAGATTAGATGCATAGTATTTGATAATAAATTATGCTCTGTTACTATCTTCTGACAATAAGAATTGACAACAAGTGAAAAGATGACAGGAAAATACTCAACAGAGAAAGAACACCACCAACACATCTGCACAGAAATCCTGTAAAAAACATGTCCTTTACTGATCAGTCTTTTAATGATTACAGAGAAATTTTTTTTGGCTAAGTACAACCCATAGTCTAGCCCACAGAACCTCACAGGTCGAACCAAAGGGAAATTTTACACAAGTCTCACCCTCTCCAATTCAGCCCGAACCCTGCTTTCATCTTTTACATGTGTATAAATAAGAAAGATCTCTCAGTCCTCTAACACTCGAGCTCATAACTCTGATCTCTAAAAATAGAAAGTAAGTTACAAAGATTGACACCTGTAGACTGTTTCTAAAACAAACAAAACAGAAAATCCAAGGAAAGTCGATTTGGCAACTGCTGCTTGAACATCTGGAGTCTGTTAAGGTTTGTTGGCGAATGGACTCTAACAGCATCACGATAAATAAATGCAGCAATAGTCGAATGCCTGAGGTTGTTTGAGGTATGATGTCAGTTGGAGGATTAGTGATCTAACCTCTGCCATGTGTTCCTTGATCTTTCTCAACCATTGCCTTGAATCCTGGATCATTGATCTGCTTTGGCTGATCTGGTGTTTGAATGCCAGTTGTATTTAAAAAAGGCCTCAAAACAAGGATACTCTGCCACCTCTGTCTAACTGCTCCACATGGATTTTGCATTGTTCTTTGGCCAATCATGCATCATTGAGAAATAGAGGCCGCAAGGGACTAGCACCCTTAAATCATAAAGATAATAAATCCAGTAATAGGCTGGCAATATAAGCCTCAACTCCAACGATCCCGGGAAACTGTGATTAAACCACTACATGGAAAGCTATCTTCAGGATGCAAACAAGATTCATTGGAACAAAGTACAAACTTGTCCCAAACTGTGGAAAGTAAATTAAAGTTTTAACAATGAATAGTCCATAACATCCACAAGAAACTCAGAATCTTCCTGCATGAAGCACATTGGAGGCTTGATTCTGAAGACATTTCCATACATTCCCCCTTTTCCAACCAACACTACCAGACTTTCATCCTCTCAAATGCAAGTGAATTCTCTCCTCTGGCTGGTTTTTTTGAAGTTCAATCAGTTACAAGCTCAACCCCAACCATTAGACCTCTTCCCCTTACATCTCCAATGATTTCATATTTGTCTTGAAGTTCTTTTAAATGGTTGATTAGATGAGCAACCACAACAGCACAATATTCTTTTCATTCTTCTTCGTCTAAAACTTTAAGCACTGCATGGACACCAGTAGTGCAGACTGGATTTCCACCAAAATTAACACGGTGAGATCGTTGTGTTAACACTTGGGTAATTTCTGGAGTTGTTACAACAGCACCAAGAGGAAGGCCATTCCCAATGTCAATACATGCATCAACATCTATAATAGCATCTGGCTTGCAGACACTCAGATCAACAGCCACATGACATTCTACCATTCAAACACTTTAACTAATTGCTACAGTGTCTTTCACATTGCAAGCGCTCTCATCAACTGCCACTGGCAACCCAATCTTGAACTCCCTCTCTTCAACTTCCTCAGAGGACTCAACCTTGCAAGAACTTTCATAAGCTGTTAAAGTGTCATTCACAATGCAAAAACTCCCATTAATAGTTACAGGGACCTCAACCTTAGAGACACTCTCATGAACTACTACAATACCATCAACTTTGTCATCAATCTGAGTATTTAAAATAGAGAAGCCAACCCTGAAGACATTCAAATCAACTCTCATAGGGCGTCAACTGCAGAAACACTCTCGTCAATAGCCATGGGTTCTTCAACCATGATGATGCTTTCATCTTTTGATCCAGGTGGAGAATCGCTAAAAGGTCCTCATCGTTAATAATGTTGCCATCTGGATTGTTTGGAGAAGTTAAGAAGATTCATTTTGGCTTCTCTTTCTTCAGAGTTTCAATAATACCAGAAAACATCCAAACTAAAATAAGATAGTCTTGGAACCTTTATCACAGTTGCCCCATTCACACTAGCATCGAACTCATACATAGTAAATGGGGGTGGGAAATCAATGATCTTGTCACCAGGATCAAGCACACATCGCATGATGAGATTAATAAGTTCATCTACTCCACATCATGCAAGTAACTAAGATGCATCAAGACCTGAATCCTCAGCAAGTGCTTCTCGTAAGCGTAAATTCTCTCGATCGGGATATATATATGGAAACTCCATATTCCCCAACACTTCCATAACCTTTGGTGGTGGACCATATGGATTTTCATTTGCATCTAGCTTAATTATGTCTTGAGGTTTTCTTCCAAGCTGCGCCAGGATATAAAAGGTGTTGTTTATGAGGGCACCATGAGATTGTGAAACAACAACGATTTGATCTGTATAAGGACCACAAATAGCCTTCTCTATCTGCACATGGGGATTTAGCGATTCCAGAGCTTTAACTGGATGTGTTCCGATGGTATCCCTTGACACCTCATATACTTCTATGCATGCGTGCTTCTCTGTGTTTGACACCTTGAATCTGGTTCAAAAATCTGGCACAGGGTTGAAAAGGTGTGTTTTATATATTTTTTGACTTTCTGTGGGAAATATCCCACATTCACATGATAAACTGAACATTTGGCATTTATATGAGCCAACAATCACATGTTGTCTCGATGAAGTGAGCCCGAGGCTGGGCTTTGGAGTTTGGTGTTGCCACTGGCGCTGGCTTGTGTGTTTGTTGTTGGTGCATTAAATGGATCTTACCCTTAGTGTTGAGTATTCGGAGGTTGGCCCTAGGCCAATGTAATTTTGTGGAATTTGTTTTTTGTCAAAATATTTATATTTTGATAAACAAGACAGAAACTCTGCATAAAGGCCGAGGGGCCAATTTTGGCTAAAAAGACCAAATTTTGGTGAACAAACCAAATTTGTATTTGCCCACAAGAATCAAATTTTTCCATTTCAAACCAATTCACAATTTTTTGCTAAAAATGCACCGGAAACCGCTTTGAAGCTTCCGCACAGGTACTCATTTTATGCTTGGTCAGTGTCGAGTTCTTTCTGCGGCCTTTGCCATGCGTCATGAGAAAAACACATAATGCCTGAAATAGATAGATAGAGTTAGAAAACTGATTCCCCTATTATATAAGGTTCTAACATAGGCTCCACCTGGGGAAGATAGCATTATATAAGGAGATGTCTAGAACCGCTGAACTCTGAATTTCACAGACCAGCTGATCATTGGGCTGCCCCCAAATTGTAAACTGAAAATAAAACCATGAAGAGACAAAAAAGAAAAGATGCTCATCCTGTTGAGCTTATTGGCACATTCCTACCTACCCTACTTTTCTAACAGTTACTACTTCAATCAGGTAATGAAAAAGTTCCAATGAAGCCAACCCAGCAGTTGATCCCATGATTGGGTTTCCTCATCGTGCTTGATGAAAATCAAGGCTGAAATATGTACTGGCAACTAGTGATATATTTGGTCATTATAGAGAAAACATGTCTGAAACGTCAAGCTAACATAAACCTCCATGTAATCTGCTATAGGATCAATTAAAGCATGATGCTTGATATTCATTCCTATATCTTCTATGACTAGTAGATCAGTTGCATCCTCAAAATCAAACCATGCATCTACAACTTCAGCCTTATACTTGAAAACATAATCATCATCAATCTGCAAATCAACAGGTAGTACGATTTCCTCTTGCTTTGGAGAAGGAATATTTTCCAAGAATTCTTTGAGATCTAGGAAATTATATGACCAAATTTGAGAATCCAAAAGTTCAATATCATTTTCGAACTTTTCAACAACAAGCTCAAGAAAACAAATTTTACTTTCAAGAGGAAATTTGCTTGATTCCAAAATACTAAACACAATTGTTAAAAAGTCTTCGTCAATGTGAAATTCTGCTAACGTACCCCTGAATTCTTCTATGGATTCACAAGATATAGGATTTACCACATTACGACATACCCTGTCATCTTGGAGCATCATCAAGTCTTTCAAATATGGATTCTTCAGCAATGAAGTCGCTTGTGATCTTTGAAGCTTGGGATCTTGAACAATGGAGTCGCCAAGTGAATGGTACAGCCTTCCTGTGTTTGGTTTCTGTCCACCATCAGAAGTCAAATCTAAACTTGAAGTGCACCTCTGGAGAAGCTCCCCAGTGGAGTCGCCAAAAATGTTAGCGCTCTGTAATTTGCCTAAGCCTACGGAGGCAATCACAGAGGTAACCTCGAACCACTTAGAGTCTTGGATCTAGCCCTCCAAGACTCAAAGAGGGATTTCTCTTTTTGATTTAAACTTGGTTTGTATGGGATGGATATTAAGCTAGCTATGAAAGTGATGAAAGTATGGGGTTGGGGTTTTTAAATGGTTATTTTCGGACAGCAAGGAGGGCCATTGGGAAAATGGGGTTTGTGCTTGAATATGTGTTTCATTCTCAGATCTGGACAAAGTTCTTACATAGGGAAAGGTAGCGAAAATGTTGGATCGAAATAAGTTTTGATGGTGTTGATTTGAGGAAGAACTAGGGGAGGAAAAATCCAATCAAAGGAGAAGCTAAGAATTCCTAAACTGGGATTTCAGAAGAAAACATAAAGATTATCACCAGATCATATGCAGATTATTTGATAATAAATTCTACTCTGTTACTATATTCTAACAATAAGAATTGACAACAAGTGAAAAGATGACAGGAAAATACTCAACAGAGAAAGAACACCACCAACACATCTGCACAGGAATCCTATAAAAAACATGTCCTTTACTGATTAGTCTTTTAATGATTATAGATAAACATTTTCTGGCCAAGCACAACCCATAGTCCAGCCCATAGAACCTCATAGGTCGAAACAAAGGGAAATTTTACATAGGTCTCACCCTCTCCAATTCAGCCCGAACCCTGCTTTCATCTTTTACATGTGTATAAATAAGAAAGATCTCTCAATCCTCTAACACTTGAGCTCATAACTCTGCTCTCTAAAAATAGAAAAGAAGTTACAAATATTGACACCTCTAGACTGTTTCTAAAACAAGCAAAACAACAAATCCAAGGAAACTCAAATTGGAAACTGCTGCTTGAACATTTGGAGTCTGTTAAGGTTTTGCTGGCGAATGGACTCTAACAACATCATGATAAATAAATGCAGCAGTAGTCGAATGCCTGAGGTTGTTTGAGGTATGCTTCCAGTTGGAGGAATGGTGATCTAACCTCTGCCATGTGTTCCTTGATCTTTCTCAACCATTGCCTCGAATCCTGGATCATTGATCTGCTCTGGCTGATCTGGTGTTTGACTGTCAGTTGTATTTAAAAAAGGCCTCAAAACAAGGATACTTTGCCACCTCTGTCTAACTGCTCCACATGGATCGCACATTGTTCTTTGGCCAATCATGCATCGTTGAGAAATAGAGGCCGCAAGGGACTAGCACCCTTCAATCATAAAGATAATAAATCCAGTAATAGGATAGCAATATAAGCCTCAGCTCCAACGATCCAGGGAAACTATGATTAAACCACTACATGGAAAGCTATCTTCAGGATGCAAACGAGATTCACTGGAACAAAGTACAAACCTGTCCCAAACTGTGGAAAGTAAATTAAATTTTTGACAGTGAATAGTCCATAACATCCACATGAAACTCAGAATCTTCCTTCATGAAGCACATTGGAGGCTTGATTCTGAAGACATTTCCATACATTCCCCCTTTTCCAACCAACACTCCCAGATTTTCATCCTCTCAAACACAAGTGAAGTCAATCCTCTGGCTGGTGTTTTTGAAGTTTGATCAATTACAAGCTCAACCCCAACCATTATACCTCTTCCCCTTACATCTCCAATGATTTCATATTTGTCTTGAAGTTCTTTTAAACGGTTGATTAGGTGAGCACCCACAACAACACAATATTCTTTTCATTCTTCTTTGTCTAAAACTTTAGGCACTACATGGCCACCAACAGTGCAGACTGGATTTCCACCAAAAGTAACACAGTGAGATCATTGTGTTAACACTTGGGTAATTTCTGGAGTTGTTACAACAGCACCAAGAGGAAGGACATTCCCAATGTTAGTACTGTTGACGGGCAAAAATGACCGTCCGTCAACTGGGAGAGTGGAACCGGTCCGGGGTTGTCTAAATAACCCAGGACGTTTGGTATGGACCACCCTGACGAGTTTAACGGCTCCGTTGGCCGCTCTGAAGTCTCGTAAGGAAACCAAAGAGAAAGTGATCTGAGCTAAATGATCTAAACTAAGGAAACTAAAAACTAATAAAACAAACTATAATAAACTAACTAACTAAATAAAAGAAATCAAACTAAATTAGAGGAAACTAGAAACTAATAAAACAAACTTAACTAAACTATACTAAACTAATTATAAACTATGCTAACTATTCTAACTACTAAATACTAACTATGCTTATAATAACTCAAATCAACTACTTAATTATCAGCTGCAATCATTCTTTATTCAAAAATATACAATATAGACAAATGAC
>JASDQU010688150.1:71503-87342 GCA_032191745.1 Picea mariana
TGTGTCCACATCATGAATTTCATGGGATGCATTTTCACTTTCAGGTGTCTTCTTTGTTATGAAATTTTTCAATACTTCCATGATCTCCCCTTTTAACCCATCTATCTTAGTGTCCAACTTAGCTTCAATTGAATCCATATTAATATCCAACTTAGCTTCCATTGAATCCATCTTAGTTTCCATTGAATCCATCTTAGCTTCCATTGAGTCCATCTTATTTTGTAGATCATTTATGTCCCTACGCATTTCTTCACCTTCATCAAGAGTCCAAGTAGGATTTTCTGGAGGTTTATTTGGTGTAGAATTTCCCTTTTTGGGTGGCATGTTAGCCAAGTATCACTTTTGAACCTTGATTTTGAGGTGGTTTTTCTAGACAATATTTCTTCTGTTGTATCTCCCAATTTTTGGCCCTTCTGGGTATGAAACTTTATCTTATGTATTTCTCTGATATTTCTTCTCTGCAATGCCATAGGTCTGATCAAAATTGGATGTGCCAAGTGGAATTTATGGTAGCTTCCCCACAACTTGCTGATTTTTGGCCTTTCCAGGAGATCTCACTTTTATAGTGTGCCCCGCACAAAATAATTGATATAAAATTCTGAAACTCGCACCCAAAATACTACAGACTATCCACGATCCAATGCAACCAGTCCCACACAATTTAGATACTCTAGGAAGAAGTTATGATTGTTTTACCTGGAACACCTTCTTGAGACTGGTCAATACCCTATCTTAAACAGGGTGTATCTACAAATTTAAGATGACCCAGAAGATGAAAATTTTACCAAAGATACATTACCAATTTATGTAAATAGCCTCAGGATTTCAGGGTCTGAAACGTTACAGAAACTATTTTATAGAAAACATTCCTCAATGACTCATTTCAGGATGATTCCAGAAACCTATCTTGTATAGGCTGTATCTATGAAAGTATAAGGCCTCAGGAGATGAATTTTTAACCCAACATACCTTGATCCGTATTCTAAATATCCTCCAAGCCATTCCTTCTGAAACGTTGTAAAAAAAAAGTTATAGTGAAAATTCCATGGTGTCTCAGATGTAGCAGCGAAACCCCAAGACCTTGAGCTTTGATACCATATGTTAAGAACCAAACATCAATATAGCATATAAAAACCTCAGGAAAAGTAATCAACTCCTTGAAAAATAGATAATTTCAGATAATAATCCTCTTCGAGGGGGAAACCTCCTTTTACCCCACTTAAATGTTCAAGTACAAGATGATTCCAAATGAAAATGTCTCCTTGGTATATATAGGAGACTAGGAGTTACAATTACAAATAATGGCTTAAAGATGACATAATTAAAATAACATTACTAATCTAAATTACAACTAATGGCCTAAAGTCGACATAAATAAAATAGCATTACTAATATAATATGCCCCAATTAAGGGGTAATGAGCCAATATTAGGGCTTAACACAGTTATAGGGACCTCAACCTTAGAGAAAATCTCATGAAATGCTACAATACCATCAACTTTTTCATCAATCTGAGTATTTAAAATAGAGAAGCCAACCTTGCAGACATTTAAATCAACTCTCACAGGGGGTCAACTGCAGAAACACTCTCGTCAATAGCCATGGGTTCTTCAACCATGCCGATGCTTTCATCTTTTGATCCAGGTGGAGAATTGCCAGAAGGTCCTCATCGTTAATAATGCTTCCATCTGGATTGTTTGGAGAAGTTAAGAAGATGCATTTTGGCTTCTCTTTCTTCACAGTTTCAATAATACTAGAAAACATCCAAACTGAAATAAGATAGTCTTGGAACCTTTATCACAGTTGTTCCATTCACACCAGCATCAAACTCATACATAGTAAATGAGGGTGGGAAATCAATGATCTTGTCACTAGGATCAAGCACACATCGCATGATGAGATTAATAAGTTCATCTTCTCCACATCCTACAAGTAAATAAGATGCATCGAGACCTGAATCCTCAGCAAGTGCTGCTCGTAAGCGCCGACTCTCTGGATCGGGATATATATAAGGAAACTCCATATTCCCCAACGCTTCCATAACCTTTGGTGGTAGACCATATGGATTTCCATTTGCGTCCAGCTTAATTATGTCTTGAGGTTTTCTTCCAAGCCGCGCAGACAATACCTCAAAAGGAAATATAGGTTGGTATGAAGCCAACTTCCTTAAGTGAGGACGAATGAATGAATCTCCATTCATTGTTTTTTTTTTTTCCCATCCAACCGTTGTGGTACATGAGCCTTCTCGCCTGGATATAAAAGGTGTTGTTTATGAGGGCGCCATGAGATTGTGAAACAACAACGATTTGATCTGTGTAAGGACCACAAATAGCCTTGACTGTCTACACATGGGGATTTAGTGATTCCAGAGCTTTAACTGGATGTGGCCCGATGGTATCCCTTGACACCTCATAACCTTCTATGCATGTGTGCTTCTCTGCATTTGACACCTTGAATTTGGTTCAAACATCTGGCACAGGGTTGAAAAGCTATGTTTTATATATTTTTTGACTTTCTGTGGGCAATATCCCACATTCACATGATAAACTGAATGTTTGGCGTTTATATGAGCCAACAGTCACATGTTGTCTTGATGAAGTGAGCCTGAGGCTAGGCTTTGGAGTTTGGTGTTGCCACTGGCACTAGCTTGTGTGTTTGTTGTTGTTGCATTAAATGGAGCTTACCCTCGGTGTTGAGTATTCGTAGGTTGGCCCTAGGCCAATGTAATTTTGTGGATTTTTTTTTTTGTCAAAATATTTATATTTTGATAAACAAGACAGAAACTCTGCATAAAGGCTGAGGGGCCAATTTTGGCTAAAAATACCAAATTTTGGCGAACAACCCAAATTTGTATTTGCCCACAAGAATCAAATTTTTCCATTTCAAACTAATTCACAATTTTTTGCTAAAAATGCACCGGAACTCACTTTGAAGCTCGTGCACAGGTACTCATTTTATGATTGGTCAGTGTCGAGCGCTTTCTGCTGCCTTCTCCATGTGTCATGAGAAAAACACATAATTCCTGAAATAGATAGATAGAGTCAAAAAACTGATTCCCCTATTATATAGGGTTCTAACATAAAGCACTAATAAATTCTTCTTCATAATTTCCTTCCTTTTCAATTTTTTTTTTTTGTCTCATTTCCTTCATGGCATTATATTTCAATATGTCAACATTTTTTACAATTAAAACAAAACAACATACCTCTAGTGATTGTGTACTCTTCATCTTTTGAATCCGCTTGACATGGTTAACATAATTCTTCTTGATTTTTATCTGCATCTTCTTTGACATTTTCTGAATCTGTGATGGGTGAAGAATATATGTCATGTAACTTATCCCTACGTTCTCTTGATGATGAACATTTTCCAACCTTTTCTCTTACCGGATTAGGTAATCCTTCCCAGTTGAACTCGATTGCTATTTTGTTATTCTTCCTCAATTCCATCTTGGCTGTAGTCTTTTCTCTTTTTCAACTATCATATCCTATAAAAAATGATAACCAAATATAATGTCCCTGTGCCTGTAAAAATACTTTCATCCTTATGCTCCACATCTCATACTTAAAACCATTATGACCATTAAAAATTGGTACTCCTCAAAATAATCGATGATCTCCTTCCAATGATTAAACTGTTTCCTGAAGGAACCTACTTTGATACCAATCATTGGATTACTGAGAGGGGGGGGTGAATGATTAATAGAGAAATTTAATCCTTTTTAACCATATAATCCAAGTTTTATATCAATGTAGTATTATCATCCAATAACTACAGAGTAAATACGAAATGAAAAAATGAACAATCATACACATACACAATACACTAGTGTTTTACGTGGAAAGCCAAAATGGAATAAAACCAAAAAAATATTTTTATTATATGTCTTGAAGAATTACATTCATTGGAAGCACCAACTTCCTTTGTTTTCCAGCTGCAACTAGAAGGAGGCTCCAACCGCCTAGTTTCTCAAGCTACAACCCGAGGGAAGATCCAACTCCCCAATTCTCTTGCTACAACCAGAAGGAGGCTACAATGCCCTATGTTCTTTGGCTACAACCGAAAGGTGGCTACAACCACTTGTCCTTGCCCCATCTAACCGCCCTGATGTATAAGTATAATGATGGAACCACTGTCACACTATCACTGTGCGATATACTGTTGTAAACCTATACCATTCAACCTGTAATCATCTCGTACCATAAACAAGTGCATCAACCATGCACCAACCTGTACAAAACCTATACCATAAACAAGTTCATCAACCATGCACCAACTTGTAGAAAACCTGTATCATGAACAAGTGCATCAACCATGCACCAAACCTATACAAATAACTTGTCAAAACAACTTGTCCAAACAACCTATCACAACAGCCTGACTCATCAATATTATCAATCAAATCAAATATACTCACCAAGATCAATCACCAAGAAAATCCTCAATGATGTGCATCAACCAACCATAACCCAACAACTCATAATCATCACCAAGATCAATATGTGATTCCAATAGTATACCAATACAAGTATGCTACAACATTCATAAACCATGTGTCAACAATACTACTAACAAGTGTCTCCCACCATGTACCAAGTATGTACCAATCATGTATCAACTACTCATATACTATGACACATCAATATGTGCCAATATCATCAACTGTACACCTCATGTATGTGCCTACTCATCAACTACTTCTCTCAACCATGTACCCAACATGTACCTTAACCAAAATCCCTCATCAATTTCATCATTCAAATATGATTTGTAACTCTATAATAGACCTGGTGTATATGATGACATACATGCAAACCTTCCTTAACTTTCACAATAAGAGACTACCATTTTCATCAAAATTTTCTTTAGTCTCACATGACTAGTTTGGTATTAGTCAACAACCCTAACTTGAAATAATCATAACTATGTACCTATAGTACAAAATGTTCTTCAATTTTTTTTATGCAATTCCTCTGGGTGTCACTACTTGGAACCTTTCAGAAAAGGAGTTATAGAAAAAATGACATACCTTGCTGAATTCTGGACTATTATAGAGAGAGAGACCTTGTAGAGCATTCCCCGCACAGAATATTTGTTGAATGGATCTAAAAATGTTACACAGAATACTACAGACTGTACTCTAGCCAACACATTTGTTCTTACTGAATTTGGAGTTGTTATGAGTAAGTTATGATGTTTTTACCTGAAACACTTGTTTTAGACTAGTTTCAGGACTAGCCACAAACCCTATCTCCCATGGAGTGTAACTCCAAAAATACAACTACCCACAGGCTGAATTTTTTACCACATATACTTGGATATGTTTCCTCAATGGCCTATCAATTTCACAGTATGAATCATTCTAGAAAATTATTTATTGTGAAAATGGTGAGATGACCTATAAATAACATACCTTTCAAAGCATCATCAAATGAATTTATCCTCCCTTGAATTCCAACCTTATTTTCTTCACCTTCCCTCTAAAATTCGGCTTAGATATCCTTTGGTTAGCTCAATCACCTATAGATATTCAATATGCTCAAGTGTGATATAAAATGAGAGAGACTTGTCTCTTACTTACACTCTCCAAATATCTTCCTTAGAAGCATCTTCTAGGTAACTTAACCCATTTCTAGGTCACTTAACCCATTTATAGGTCACTTAACCTATTTTCCTCATTTTTAGCATTAACCACCTTCCATAAGAAATTTCTTCATTACTTTATCATTTCAATATTCCTTCTTGACTTTTTCACCTCACTTTATCATTTAAATAATCTTCTTTGATTTTTTCACTTCACTTTATTATTTAAATAATCCTTTTTGACTTTGTCACTTTAATTTATCATTTAAATAATAATTTATTCTTTGCAATATCTTCGACTTCTTTGACCTTTTGGGGCTTCAAGCCAACATATGAGGGTCCTCCAACTTCATAAGGCCATAAGTTTCAAACTGTGAGGAGTTATGTGACGTTACACATGCCACCAGAAATGGAATGACATGTACTATTCATATAAAATATTCTTACCTTAAAATATATTAAAACTCATACCATTATACATTAAACAACCTTGGGTCCATTTCCCAAACCTTTGTGCTACCAAAATTTTCTAACAGACTTTCTCCAAGGGTTCACATCAATCACTAAGGGTTGACATTAATCTACAATATCACTCTCCAATAGTTGAGATCAATGACAACCAACTATCCATCAACCTAAGCCAATTGTCTCACAATGTATGATAATTCTACTAACCCCCATATAAAAATAAATAAATAAATAAATAAATAAAAAAAAAATCAAAGTCCATAACTAAGTCTAAAAGAGATCTCAACATGTGGACTTTGTTCTTTGATGGATCCAAGTATATTGAATGTGAAGGTGTTGGATGCATACATAAGGACCCTAGTGGCAAGAAAGCATTGATTGCATGTAGGCTGGAGTTCCAATGTAAAAACAATATTGTTGAATATGAAGCTCTTCTGTAAGGATTGAAAAAGGAAGTTGACATGAAAGAGAGGAAGATAAAGGTATTTGGTAACTTAGAAATTATGATTATACATGTAAGAAACACCATTAATTTCCTTTCAAGTCACCTCAAACATTACTAATAGGAGGTATGCGAATTGCTAAAAGAAATTGATGCACTCAACATCAATCTTGTTCCTTGGTCATTAAATTTTGATGTAGATTTGTTAGATAATGTTGCATCTAGAATAATTCCATAAAAATGGATAATTATAGAAACTTTCCTATGGAATTACTTTACACGCCATTGGTTCTTGAAAATATAATCAAATGGAGAGTCTTTGATGGTGATCAACATATCATAAGTTTCCTACATCTCAAAAGTAACTTCAAAGACTATGTCATAGATGAAGGTGGACATGATTAAGATATGAACCATGCTTTTTCTGACACAATAAAGAAGACAATGAAAAGTAAGGTAACTCCAATTAATAACATCCCTGAAAATGTAGTGAGATTAGATAATATCTATGACCTTCAATACAAGTTCAATAAAGTGACAAAATGCAAAACAAACAGTTCAACTATGTAGTTTGAAGTAATAAACCTTGGAACAAGAAGTATACCACAAAACATCAACCTTAGAAAGAATTGTTCCCCAATTGAAAAACAAACATTCATGAAGTTATTTAAAGTTCATAAAAATATATATTTTCTTGTACATATAATGACCTCAAGACATATGATACAAATATTATCCAACATGTCATCCCCATGAAGCCTCAAACAAATGATTTTCGGAAAAATTGAGAAAGATGCATAAAAAATTAGAACCTGAAGTAAAGGATGAACTGGAAAAGATATTGGAAACAAGGATAATCTTCCCAGTCACACACACCCAATGGATTGTAATCTTGTTCCTATAAGGAAAATGAGTGGGGACATTAGACTATGTACTGATTTATAAAAATTGAACAAGGCCTCCAAGAAATATAATTACCCTGTACCACCTATGGAAAAAAAACTACAATGTGTTTGTGGTTCTAAAATTATCTCATTATTATATGGTTTTTCTTATTACAATCAAGTTCTAGTTGCTCATGATGACTAGTTTAAAAATGCTTTCCGAACAAAGTGGGGAACCTATGCTTACAAAAAAAATCCATTTGGACTAATAAATGCAGGGGAGAATTTCCAAAGAGCCATGAAAATTGCATTTATAGGAATAATCGGTGACTGTGTGGTGGTGTATATTGATGATGTTTGTAATATCCCCAAAAATAATTGATTATTAAAGTCTAAGTGTACTTCGGAATAAATTTATGCTTTTGGCAAATTCGGATTTGGAAATTATTTTCCATTTATGGCAATCCGAATTTGGACCCAACTAACTTCTTTGATTGTGACACATGTAAAAGACAATTTTTTTTATAAATTAAATGCTAGAAGACAAATGGAACAACCATGTTAAAAATAGTTGACCATGACTCCATGACTGGGGAACAAATTTGAGTTGCCTTAGGGCTGATTTTTACAAGTGGAAAATGAGGGATTTGACCACTAGAAGCCCCTAAAAATCAGGGATTTGTAAAGCTGCAAATTTCCCAAGTAGGGAAGGAAAGACCTAGACATAAGATGCATATAAATACAACATATCGAGGAGGTAGGATGTTGCTTAGTATGTTGGAGAAAATAAACTACTTTTTGTTATGAACACTGTTAGTGTGAGGCAAGGGAATTTCTTATCTATGGAAGGTGACTGTAGAAAAGGAGGATCATATCATTTTTCCCTTATGGACTCATGGTCAGGCTAGGGGGTGAACAAAGAAAGTAAACATGGTTGTTATGTTTTACGGTTGGGTGGAACATGGTTGTTCAATTTGTGTCCCAGCATCAGTTTTCAGATATGTACCTTTACTTACATTCTTCTTAATATTTTGTTGATTATTAATTGTTAGGAATGTGATGGGTTATGTGATGTTAGTATATATACAAATATATATGCTCACTTGGAAGAAATAATAGAACTATTGTAGGATATATAAAGCATGAATAGAGTTACATATATATAAATGACTGAATGTATACATATATGTATTCATATGAAAGAAAATGATAGAACTATTGTATGCTCTTGTTACCATTAAATATGGTTATACATCCATGAACAATTGTTGTCATTGTTTCATGGAAACCCACACAGAAGATCTAGCTAAAGCAAGTACAAACAAAGCTTATCAAGAAAGGAAGAGAGATTCAATATGGAAGAATGAGAAAATATATTCACACTACTCCAATGAGCTGATGATTGATACATAGATCATGATCAATATGATACAATGAATGAGTGGAATACACTCATATATAGGGAAAAACATTCCATAATTAAGAAAAGAAATCAAGCAGTTAGATTTCATTAGGAATGCATGCATGCATATTAGTGATGGTAAAAATAAAAAGTCTAAAATAGAACTAGTCAGTTAACTCCCACTGAACTAGTGTGTCAAAAATATAAATTTCTCCAACACCCCCCCTCAACATCACTATAGAGTAAAAAATGAGTCCTAACTACTAGGCCATTTTAGGTACTCATGTACAATGAAACTAATGAACACTAAATAAAAGTGAAGAAATTGGGAAAACCACGCGGGAACAAACCCCCCCCAAAGGATAATGTATCAAAAGAAAAAAATGATAGCTACTAGGCAACTGTGTTCTTCACTGCAAGATGATCCCACAAAGTTTGAAAATTCTACTCATTGAAAGTCTTCGTGAAGATGTAGAAATCTTTATGAATTTGCTAAAGTCCTTTGGCAACCTATCCAGCCTTGTACCTCTTGATCCTGTGGGCCCATCTGCACCTGAAAATATTCCTTTCTAGTCGAAGTGGAGCTAGATTCCAAGTCTGGTTCTATAGGAGTGAGTCATACTCCTTCTGCATGGCTGATTGCCATATTGGATTTCCCACAACCCTATTGTAGTTATGTGGATCAATAGATTGAACCATATATCAATGCATGGGTATCACATGTTTTGAAGATGAAAATACATGAGAAGGCTACTCATGCTGAGATTGAGTCCTCCTCAAATCCAATGGATTCCCTGCAAGGTTTCCTATTGCCTGAAGTGTGGTATGTGCCTTCTTGGGCATCTGTTGAAGCTTCAGCACTGGCTTCTTATCTGGATATACTACTTGCTTATTTCCATGTATAGAATATGATTGTATGGAATCATATCTGATGTATGAAACTGATGGAAGAACAAGAGTATATGCATGTTGCACTGGAGGTGCATGCAAAGTAGTCCTAGAGGAGTCATCGTCAGAAAACTTAGTGAATTTATACAACCTTGACTTGTGATCCACCTCACCAATTGCAATAATGGAATTGTCATGCATGTCAATTACTAAAACTGAATCTGATGTAAATTCAACCCTTTTACCTTTCTGAGTGATCTGATAAACTGATAGAAGATTCATAGAAAGGTTTGGAACATGTAGAACATTCTCAAAACTTCCATTGTGGAGTCCCACTCTCCCTTCTCCTTCTTCTACTACTAGAGTATCATCCCCCATGAGAATAGGGGGTCTTGAGTATGGACTCAAAGAAGAGAAAACTTCCTCTTTCACTATCATATGATGGGATGCACCAGAATATATAATCCATGAATCAGATGAGGAATTAATTGCAACTAGAGCATGATGATTACCTTTCTTAGGAGCAAGATCTTCTTCCTTCTGCTTCCTGACTCCCTCTGGAATGAAGTTTCCAAGGTTGCTTTGTTGAAGTGCTTGTTCCATAAGATCGATCTGTTTCTTCATGCATGTGAACTCTTCATGATTCAGTTTATTGCAGTAAGTGAACGAATTTCCCTTATTCTTCTTCTTCTTGGAATCTAAAGAGTCTCTAGAACCTAAAGAATCGTTGAAGGGTTTGGAATATCCCTCATTCCCATTGTGTTTAGATGACCCTTTTCCATCATGCATGGTGAGTGCATGTGCTTTGGAATCTTTCATGAGGCCCATTTGTATGATTTTTTTCTGCTCTTGTGTAAGAGACTCAATGAACTGAGCCAACGCAGGCATTTTTCAATTTGTTCCAAAAAGACATCTGCTAGAATGGAAATTGGAGACATATACAATGTATTCTGGTCCTATCTTGGCCAAGATTGTTATAATAAGTTGTTTCTCTTGTGTAGGCTTATCAATACCACATTCACCCAATATTAATAACAAATATTTAAATTTAGTAAAAAAATCTTGTATATTATCAAAACTTTTAGGGTCTAAGGTATTCAACTCTACCTCTAAGGTATTCAACTCTACCTCAAGCATATGACCTCACATTTCATCCTTCTTTCCAAAGAGTCCTTCCAAGTTGGTCCAGATCTCATTTGGAGTCTTGCATGTGGCAACATGAAACCACAAATCAGTGGATATTAACTCAATAAGTAGTCATGTGGTCTCATTCTTGCGGTTTGCCCATCTCATCTTCTCAATCACTGATGTAGGTTCTATTTCTGTCACCACCGTCAAATTATACAGTCCTTTTTTTTTGAGTTGGAATGTCTCCTTGGGATTCCAATCAAAATAATTGTATGGTGTGAGGATTACCACCAATTTTGACTGTATAATAGTTGTCATGTCCATCTCTCCCACTATTTCTAAGAACTGCTAAAAATTTACTCTCAATCTGCAAGTGAAAAATTAAGAAATCACGACAGAAATGGCACTTTAAGTGAAAATTCGTATCAGTTTCAAGAGATGATATTGCGACTTATTTTCTGAGCAAATGTTGATGAATATCGCCAAATGGTTGAAAGCCCACTTCTAAAATGGGCCTATTTTCTTTCCACGTGGACCGTTTCCTCCAAAACGTAATATTTTGGGAGCAATGTATGTAGAAAGGTACAAACACAGATTCGTATCAGTTTTAAGAGGCTATCTTGTGACTTACTTTTGGAGAAAATGGTGAAGACTCTCGCCAAACGGTTGCAAAACCCACTTCCAAAATGGGACTGTTTACTTTCATCGCATGTCGTTTTCTCCAAAACTTAATATTTTGGGAGTAATAATTGCTGAAATTTATGACCACGGATTAAGCTCGTTGAAACCTCGATTTTCCTTATTCTTTGGCTTGTCTGGCTTTCTCCAAGCAACATAGCTTTAATACCATGTTAGTGTTTCATGGAAACCTGCACAAGATATCTATCTAAAGAAAGTACAAACAAAACTTATCAAGAAAGGAAGAGAGATTCAATATGGAAGAATGAGAAAATATATTCACACTACTCCAATGAGTTGATGATTGATACATAGATCATGATCAATATGATACAATAAATGAGTGGAATACACTCATATATAGGGAAAAACATTCCATAATTAAGAAAAGAAATAAAGCAGTTAGTTTTCCTTAGGAATGCATGCATGCATAATAGTGATGGTAAAAATAGAAAGTCTAAAATAGAACTAGCCAGTTAACTCCCACTGAATTGGTGTGTCGAAAATAGAAATTTCTCCAACAACTGTGTATTCATATCTATATGTTCATGAAAAAAGAAATGATAGAAATGGTTATTTGTTTTCTATGGGTTAATAATATATATATATATATATGCATGTGGCTATATAGGCATATATTTGTTCATCTATAAATAAATTTCCTATTGACCATTGATTTGAATGTATGTATATTGAATTACAATTTCAAAATATGCAAGTACCATAAAGAATAGATAGAATGTATAACAATCCACATTTATATTTACATATTTCTTTATGTCTATAATCAAAGAAAAACATTGATTTCAATAGTCTACAAATGAATGGTAAAGTAGATGTTACATTCAACGAATCTTGTTCAAAACGGTTTCAAATAACTTGTATATTCAATTGAAATAGTTACAAACAACTTGTGTGTCTATATGAACTGATTCAAATGATTACAATGACCATAGGCCAAAGACTCCATTACCACTTGTAGACATAATCTAGGAATAATGGCATAAGTGTGTATTCCTAGGTCAGAACTCGAATACCTTTCCGAGTGAGACAACTTTACTTGATTCACTCCCTTTGATTTGTATAAACCTGAAAGGAGAAAACAATAGATTTAGTAAACTATGATAATTAAGTTAATGAAAAAAAATGGTAAACATGACGATACAATACATAGCTTGAGTCGAAATAGAATCAGTTCGCCATTGACGCTTGTGTGACGATCTGTCCACAACCCAAAGGGGGACGAGTGGACCCAAATTCATTTGATGGGTACCCTCGCAAAACAAGACAGGGCCCCATCATTAATTTATTGTAACTGAAACTAATAATTTTATGCAAAGAGAATAAGCAATAAGTTACACAATGTTAAACTAAATAAACACACAGCGGATAATCATGGAACCCCACAAAGGGTAAACAATTCCTTGTATACACATAAGTTATAAAGTATGTAGTGTTAAAATAAACACATAGAGTACAATTGTGCATCCCACAAAGGGTAAAAGAATGCTCTTGTATATGTACACAACGTAGGATTTCTATTTATACAATGTTGTATAAGTACATGGAATGCAAAAGATTTAAGACAAAAATCACACAGTCTCAGTTATGAAATCCCCATGATGAGTAAGTAACATTTTTACATAAACAAAGAATAAAATTTTGAATTATGCACATAGCGAAATAAAAAATTTCAACAGAGGAAAATCATTTTTAATTTAGAGGATTTAGACCGAGTATGAGACGTGTTCTACCATACTTCTTGGTATAAATGAAAGTAATTTATGCTCTTCTATATAAAACATAGAGAGAAATCCAGGAACAGAGGTTTAGGATTGAGATATATGCAAGTAATTGTGCTATACAAAATACAAGTGAAATTAACAAAACACAGGGTCAATGTTACTACATATCTATATGAATATTGATCTTTGCTTATGAAAAATACAGAAGGTAAATCATGAACTAGAGGGTTAAAATCGCCTGTTACATAATTTTTACACATACACCGAATGTAAATTATAAGTGGAGGGGTAAGTTACCTCATGTACATAAGACCCATTGTTTGCCTCGCGCTCAGAGGGCAAGTTACAAAATTCCCATAGAGGGTTGTTACCACACCTTCATGTAAATGTATTCACGAGTTTACACAAAATGGTAAACGAAAATAAACAGACCAAATCTACAAATCCCATGGAAGTTTTATCCTATGTACATATCTATTTATATATTCACACAGAGCTAAAATACACAATACGGTAACATAAATACATAGAGTGTGACTCTGATAGGAATTAGAAAGCTATTCGTATGCTTATGAGTATCCTTTTCACTTGGAATGCTAACACATAAATATTCCAGAACTTACTACGAATTTCACAGTGGTGAAATATATCACAGAGGGTGTGGATGATGGGATTTTTGCATAGAGAATAAATGGAAATAGAAAATTAAACCTTGAAGATTCGAAGGGCTCCAACCAACCTGAGATATACTCTAAGCCAGTCCTGGAAACTTCAAACCTAGAAGAGCCCAGAAGGAAATGGTTACAGAGGAGAAATGCTAATATGTTGCTAAACAAGTATTCCACGAATTACATAATAATGAAGGAAAACAAAAAGAGTTATGGTTTACCTTGCATAGAGAGAAACCCAAATGGTGTTCATCCTACATATTATTACCCAGATAGAGTTCGTTTCCAAATGTCAGCCACACACACAGAGAAGAACATTGAGATGCATACAATGCAAGGGTAGGAGTTTTCTTGAACACAGAGCCAAAGGGGGAAAACGATTACGATGGTGACCTCGAAACAATTACAAAGGAAGAGTAATGGTTGACGAGAATGCAGAATACCATTTCCATGTGAAGATTCAGAGATTGTGAGCTCACATTGGGCACAACCACCTAAGTTTCCAACTCAAGAAGTATGATACAAACCTTCCTTTAATGGATATCACCAATGTTAAATTCCTATAGACCAAAAAGACATCCACCATTAACATGATTCCAGAGCCTATTCAGTGTTGGGCCATGTCACTAAGTCGGGTAGGGTTTCATGTTGTTAGGTATAGGGTTTATTTGTGGCATAGGTACAAAAACATAGGCTTTACGGTGTATGATCTGTCATGTCTTGATTTGAAGGACAACCTTATAACCACCCTTGGTAACAATATTACTTGTGCACTTAGTAACTATTCAACACGCTAGGGCATGAATTGCATTGGGGTGTATTTCCATGTTATAACAATACTAATTTTAGTAATAGTAAAATGTTATAAGAGTGCATATGATACACTACATTTATATATAAAATGTATGATATATATAAAAAGTATGATATATATATATATATATATATATATATATATATATATATATATATATAGCATAGGTAAGATTTATGTAACATGTAGAATCAAATATATACATATATGTTTGTATATGTTAAGGACTCCATGTGTTGGATTACCTATTAGTAACTGTTATAATTTCCATATAATGGTTACATGATTGTATGGATTAAGATTTATATGATTTGGGTCTTTGGTAAACAACATACATAAATATATATAATGATAGGATTAATATCAATGTTAATTTATACATACTATGTTTTCTATAGTTGTTACAGTAAGAAATGCATGAAACATACTTGATAATACAAGTACTATGAGCAGACTATATGTTAGTTTATTGTCCATAGTTTAATGCACAATGTAATCCTTTGATAGTGTGAATTATCAGCGACAAGATAGCTATCTTGATCATAGTCTTCTTAATTACAAAGAAGTACATGTTTTAATCCAATAATGACAATAATAAAGTTATGTTTGAGAAAATATTGAAGAGAAAGGAGTTTTAGTGCACCTAACATTTTTTTTTTTGAGAAATTTGGGGTACATTACATATGGTATCAGAGCTTAAGGTTACAAAAATTGCACCTCGGGGCAAGGACAAATTAGTTTAGTTCATTTTATTTCTGTTAAAAGAAAAATCTAAGAAATATGTTTACTGTTACAAACAAAAAAAAATTGGTTTGTTGTGATAATGGAAACACAGAATGAAGAGGAGATCAGACTTGAAGAATATCCTGATCAAGAACTTCCTAAAGAACTTGGAAATAAAATCATAGGAAGTTATGCCACCCAGGTTCTGGACACAATGAGGAACCTTATCGTGGAATTAGAAGTATTCAAAGAAGATAATGAAAAACTAAAAAATGCACAAGAAGACCAACAAGAAATAAATGAAATGGTGATGTGCAACATAGTAACAAAGAAGAGCCTAAAAGACAACAATGAGGAGGAAGAAATCAACAAAAGATCCTCTAAAATTTCTGGTCATGAAACAAAAAAATGAGAAT
>JASDQU010688151.1:4916-18529 GCA_032191745.1 Picea mariana
TTTTCATTTTGAATCATCTTGTACTTGAACATTTAAGTGGGGTAAAAGGAGGTTTCCCCCTCGAAGAGACTTATTATCTGAAATTATCTCTTTTTCAAGGCGTTGAGTACTTTTCTGAGGTTTTTCTATGCTATATTGATATTTGGTTCTTAACACTATTGCATTGTTTGATGTCGCTGTGAAATGTTACATTGCTGATTAAATATATGGATGATTAAATATTATAATGAAGAGATGTGGAATCTAATTATATAACAAAATAATCCAAACATCATATCGAAATGCACTACTCAAAATTTAATTTATTTGAATACTATTATAAGATATATGTCAATTTTTGGGATGAAGAATGGAATTAAAACATAACAATAATTGCATTGTCACAGGTCGATGTTTCTAAAAAGAGAAAATGAACACTGATGCATTTAATGGTAAAAGAACCGATGCAGTAATAAAATGTGCATCAGTGTTGTAATACAATTAACCAACAACGATCGTAATACCATTTTAACAACAACAATTATAATAATACAAATCGACCTTACGATGTGTTTAATTGAAACGACGCACCAATGCTTTTGTATCAGACTTCTGCATCAGTGCATTTTAAAATTCATGCACCGCTCAGGTTTGTCTTATAAAGCACCGGTGTATGGTATCATAGATTTGACCGGTGCACTATTATTATTAAAGAACTGACACGCTATTATTTAGAAGATCACTGGTGCCCCAATATTTTTTTGACTGCCCTGGTACTTTAGGTGAAATGTAAGCACCAGTGCTTTAAGTTTGAGAAGGCATCGGTGCGTATACACCATGAAGCGCACTGCCTAGAAAAACATCCACTAAAACCTTCAACCTCCTAAAGTTTTTTAGTTATAATGAAGTTCCATTATAATCTCTGCAAAAACATTCACTATTGAAAACATATGTTCTAGCGGAGGTTTTTTTGACAATTTTTGCCAATTTTGTAACACTAAAAACCCCCGCTATAACCTCTGCTAGAAGGTCTTTTCCTTGTAGTGCAATATGAAAATTCAAGATGGAGTTCCAAGACAAAGATCCAAGATGGAGATCCAAGATGGTGATCCAAGATGTAAGTTCAAGAAGGAGATTCAAGACAAAGATTAGTTCCGGGACAAAGATAAATTGAAGTGCATTTCAACAAGGTGGAAGAGTGAGGAAGCTTTATCATCACTAAGTTGTTGAATAATCCATAATTTTGGAGGTCCAAAAGTTCTTCAGCGGGGAGGTGTGATCCAAGAAGATCCAGAATGCTTAAAAAATGATAATCTTAAATGCAAATGCAAATAACTTCATTATGTAGAGCTCGATGAGAGATTTCCAATGATGCATGAATCTCCTCAAACAAAAGTCGTATGAAGAAGTTATGATGTTTTGAAGATTTTTATCAACATGAAAAAAGTCAAACATGGCATGACACATGGAAAGCTCATAGGATGACACCCGACCATCCGTATGGTGAGTTGGACGAATCAAAGAATGACACATGTCCTTCTGTACAATCAATGTGGCAGGATGACGTCAACATCCGTACGACAAATGACAAGCTCAAAAAGTGGCACATGGACAAGTGATGTCAACATGACATCATCATGTTGACGTGGTAACACAAGGGGATGCCATGTGTCTCCCAGATTTGGCCGATTTGGCACCTACTTGGGCTAGAAATCAACTGCCATGTGGCATCCGTATGGATGATGTGGCAATCCTGTCAACATCCTAGTCAACGAGCCATACAATATGAAACCAGTCAGGGTGCAACAAGAGGCGTACGATTAGCAAGTGATGTGGCATACATGGACTAATAAGGTGGTGCCATGTGGCACCTTCGAGAAGGCCAATATGGCCTTATCCAAAAATTTGTTAATTCGACGAGAATCGAACCTGTGACCTTCATAGGATTATTTGGGGAATATTCCAACGACTTAACACCACAAGCGCCAACCACTGTGCCATATATACTAGTTGGTTTAACCAACCAATAACAATATATTTATCATTGAAAACAACATTTCGAGCATATAGGGGGGTTAGGTGGGTTTTGAACCGTCAACTAGCCCTAATTAAAACCCAACGCCTGACTTTCATACAGGGCATGGAATTGCGTGCATGGTCAGACATGAATCCCGAGGAGGGATTTTGGACAAGCACAAGGGTTGTACTATTGTCTCGATTTGCATGCCAATAGTTTATGCTCATGAGATTTTGGGCTTTGGGACTCTTTGAAAGAAGTATAGAGTGTTTATACTCATTTTTCTGAGAGGAATATGATGTTGATGTCGGTTCTGTGCTAAAGTACTGTGTATGTAAATCTTAGTACAGATTGATGTGTATGAGAGCCATAGTCTCATTTAGTATACCAAAGGGGGTCTTTGAGCACCTATTCAGAACATAGTCGAGTTTATACTAATTCTTCTCAGAATTTTGAGAGGAATTTAGTGGTAACCGTTGTTTCTATGTTTGAGAAACATAATTGAAGGGTGTCTTCAAATTTTCCATTGTAATTCATCATTGTATCAAGCATTTGAGCATTATAGAGCGGTCTCACTATTTGGAAGCGGATATGGAGATGTAGCCCAAGATGGGTGAACTCCATTATCAAAATGTGTAACGAGCCTTGTTATTTGCTGTCTCTATTTATCTTTATTTTGGAATTCTTATTTTCATAAGTTATTATTAGTTAATGAAGTTTATGGATAAGTAAGTGTTTTCACATGATATTTTGCAAATAGTCAAGACAATCTTAATTTGTTGAATCTGGTCGGATGTTTAGTGTTTGTTTAATAATTAATTGAAATCTAAGGATTTTTGGATCATGTTTGGTGAGTGAAGGTGGAATTGGAACAAAGAAAAGTTGAAATATTGAGTTCTTCAAGGTAAAAATGCTCCAATGATTTATATTTTCAAATCAAATCGACCGAGTTTAACAATGGTAATATCACGTTGAATTTGATACAATTAATAGTAAATTGGTTGTAGTTGGATTTCTAAGAAAGAGGCACTAAGGGTTATTATATTATATTTTTAGACTCTCAACTATTTAGTTGGAGTGTAAGATTTCTTTAAACCAACAAAAAATCGTATCTACTTTGTCCCCAGTAAGTTCGAGGAAAACTTTGGACCTCTTAACTTCTTAACTATGTCCAAAAAGATATATCCAATGGCCCACTTGGTAGATATGGATACCTAGAAAAACAACTTGTCTCCCATAAGATGATTTGGGATAAGTTGAAGAAAAACAGAGGGATTGTTCATGCTCCATCTCATCACAAAATTCTTGTTCTTCATGCCCCTATTGCTGAATTTCATGAAAAGGTTCTCTAATGATTTCATGGTGTCAATTAACATAATAATATGACAATTATGATAGTACACTCCATGTATTTAGCTTAAAGAGAAGACACATGAGATCTARGTTGATTGGATATATGGTGTTGAGTTGGCTATGAATGGGAAAGAGATCATTTGGATTTAGAATATTGAYCAATAGAGTAGAAAGCCCCTTTTTTYCCTTCGTTATAGGATTTAGGGATTCCTTCAAGAAGCTACTTGAATTATTAACTTTGACTTATAAATTTTCAAAATGTATAATGTTGGTCCCATTGTAYGACATGAAATCTTTTGTACAACAWTAAATCTTTGGTTGAGATATGAMACATTTACTTCAAGATCAAATTTAGAAAGGGGCATTGAATTGTACATAAAGCCAATAAATCGAAGATTGTGGACAATAAATCAAAGGTTGTAGACAAGGAATCACATAAACTATAACTATTRATGAAACATCATGATACGAGGGAGCATCCAAATGGAAAATGGATTAAGATAATAGGGGAATTAGAATGAACCCAAGAAGCTCACGAAGTCCAATATTTCAAATTAAACAAGAACTTCACTATTCCTTCATATATTTATGGTAGAAAGGAGAAGATTTTGTGAGAAAGASAAAATATTGAGTAGCCCAACAAGTACACCAAGTAGATATAAGAGGGAAATTAGGCACAGACATCAAGGGTAACTCTAGGTTATAAGGATTGTTTGTAAGATCAAAACAATACTATCTCAAATCCCATAAGAAAAAACATCATAATAACCAAATTGCAAGAGGAATGGAAGTAACAATACAAGTTGTAGTGTTGAAGGAAACCAAGAATAAAAAAAAACCAGAAGGTGACACCTACTAGGTTAACAATGGTACCTAGAATGAAATCAAAATGCCTTCCAAAGAGCCAAGTGTGGTTGATAAATTGACACAATGTCGGTTCAAGAGGGACTAAGAAGAGGAGTGTAGTTCCATATTCCTTGCTACTAGAGAACCAACACTAACTACCCATGATTCTTCTTCTTAATGGAAATGTATTCAATGATTTATTTACATGTTTATACATAGTTTACATTTTAGGATCTTAAGTAACAAACATTCATTTAGTTACTTACAAAGAATATTTAATATGAAACAATTAATTTATCCATTTACATTTCCATAAATCAATTATAGAAACAAGAGCATGGAACATGCAAAATGGATTCCCCAAATGCGAGGATATTGATTTTCCTGGTGTTGTGATCCATCCATGGGAAATACATGCAACATTATTGCTTTCTRCCTACTCAAATTACCTTTCCTTACTTTCCGGTTTATGKTAAGGAAGGATTTCTARCTTTGAATATATTTTTATCTTCCTTGTAGCTATCTCAGTTAGCGTCTGGGTAGAGCTTCTCCCGAGTTAAAAATAAATTTGACACCCCATTGGAATTGGAAGAAGAGAGAGAAAGCTASGCTGGAGTTTGTAGTTCACCAACATATTATTAAATATTGGTTCAATATACACACATCTAATAATAAATATTTTCAAGTGGGATAATGAGCCAAAAGGAAAACATTCAAAATTTCAATAGCTTTGGCCCARTCAATTCCAGGTGGATGAAAAAATCAGTGTTGACATATATTGAATGAAAAACATGGAGGGGRAGTTACAATTCCTCTTGGTTAATGGATAGATTCTACAATAGTAATTTAGTTAGTTGCACTTAAGGAAATCAYATCTTGTATTTAATAAGTTTTCTATTTCACACAATTTCCTTGATTTTAGTGGCAATTTCAAATTTTCTCTTTCATATCTTGTTGTAGGATCCAATTTTACTATTTGGATTTTATACTATTTTTTGCATTAATATTTTGAATTTTCATTTCTTTTATGTTGTTTTGTAATTTTATAGAAGGTTTGGCTTGTAATTGAGCTAGTGGAAGTTTGCATTTTCTATCTCCTGCTTTTTCCTAAGATCCCTAAACATCAAACATACCTATCCAAGTCTCGTAAACTCCCTATGTGCTATCCAATTACAACTAGAAAAGGACATGATGCAAGAAGAATTATAAGGATTTCCAAAAGTATATAGAGAATGGTGGACTTGGAACATTCAAAGTAACTAACTCCTTGATGACTTCTAAACTCAAGTTTCTAGTCAATGAATCAATTAGTTGAAGAGTTACATCTAATCAAATTAAAACCAATTGACCTCTTGAAAGGTGGCAAGTCAAACGTCTAGCGATAAATATCTCAAGGGTATATTCTTATCACCCATACATGCTCAATCAATAAACTTGTCCCTAAAAATAGGCATCATTCCCACATGTCGTTAAAGAGTAGTTATTTCCCCCATCCACTGGTTTTTAAACCAATATATAATTGATAAAGGATTGGGAAAGGAAATCCAACTAATCATGGGGACATGTAGATATCTTTGTTGGGCCTATGGATGCTCACTAACAACAAATAAAGCTTTGTGATGTTGATATGACTCAATTGAGATATGTATGCTTGCAAGAATTGGAGTAATACCACAGGGATGAGAAAAGACCCGTCCTCATAAATATTTAACCCCATATATAAACAAACCCTGTGACTTTGATTCTAACATGAATCATTGGATCACATTTAAAGGTAATGAATTTAATCATTTTCTCCCTTTAGTTCAATTAGTGAGATATTATAATTTTTGGATCAGAATAACCAATGATTCCCTCACAAAACTATTTTACAATGACCCATGTTATCAAAACATAATTTTTTTTCTTCAAATCCCCCTAGCACAATTGGTTTCGAGGGGCCTCATTCTATATGGCGACCTAGGTTTGAAACCTCGTGGTAGGTGGGAATATACACCTAAAATCCAACCATGTTAAGGGTTGGTGTGGCCTAGGATAGATATGATCCCCATGTGATTTGGATGGCTTATATGCCCTTGAGTCATGGTTTATTAGACCATAGGCTAATCTCACAAATAATTTTAAATTGTATTATCATTTTTAGAAACTACACCTCCTATAATTTTTCACCAAAATTTCACAAACTTTAACATTTCTACATTAAGACTATGTCCAAGTTATATCAATTTTCAAAGGAATCCACTATGTAAAAACTTGATCCCCTCTAATGTAATCATTAGACACAAGTTTCAAATGTATGTTATAGTGGCTTGAGCAAAGGCTAGCCTTCCTATGGTGTAGTATTAAATCAAACCAATAATATCCTTCCAAGTAAATTTGGAAATACACATGATATCCTTCTTAAACATTTCAAACAAATATCAAACTCTTGAAATATATGTTTGATATATTGACAATTGAATAAAACAAACTTAAATATAACATAATCATGAAGTATATACATCAATAAATATTGTGGAGCACATTTCACTCTGGAACTTCAATAGGTTTATGTGAACATTTTATGAGTGGTTGTTGTGTAAACATCTAGTAAGATCAACAATCATGTGTTTCTAGAAATCTATCCTAAAGTATTTTACAATTGGAGTCTCCGCTAGAGATACGTGTCCTTTATGTGATGCATTAAATATATTTTGATTTGTTWTCATTAGTAGGGATCAAAGGAGATATTASTGAGTTTTTGATATCCAATTTTTTGTTAAAAATGTAGTGGATAATTTCTTCTTGTAATTGTGTTTCAATTACCATAATAGAAATTAGATTCATATTTTCTTGAAAACTAGGTTCCAGTGACATATGTGTGGAATCTAATTATACTTTACTTAATACAATCTCCCTAAAATATTATTTCAAAAACGACTTAAAACTCTACCTACAAAATATAACAATAAACACAATCTCCAAAAAAATATTGAAAACATAAACATCCACTCAAAATAACATTTTCCTTACTTCAATTTACCTAATTTACCTCTTATGCTACTAGAGAAAAACTACTCAAATGGTGAATAATGTTTTACAACACTTCTTTATAATTCCTAACAAATGATTAATACACTTAAAGGCCATAACTCATCTTTGAACAATCTAAAGGCCAAATAAAACAATGGTGAATGTTGTTTGACTATTTGTGTATTATGTAATATAATAGATATTATATTATAAAAACCTTTGCTGTGCTATGATGAAATGATTGAGAAACCAAGCACGTCCATTTACAAAGTCTTCTTCTTTGAACCTTGTGCTTTCAAGGTGATCAATGTTAAGTAGGTTAATTTGTATATATATGTGACATATCACACCTCTTCATCATGGCATAAACAATGACATATCACGCCTTTTCATCATGGGATACAAAAAAATGACATATCATGCCTCTTCGTCATGAGATATAAACAACTAATCATTTTGCAAGGTGTTTAAAATATGAAAATGCATTATGATATTCACCAAAAAATATAGTTCTTCCTGATCTTCAATATCCCTTTGAAGTTTAGATCCATGATTCATAATATTGCACTAGACTAATTCTTAAGTACGTAAGAAATCCAATACCATATGGTTTGTAGGATTTTTAAAAGGTAAATATGAATTACAACATATATAATATATATAATAAAGAGTTTTATCGAGTTTTATACTTAATTCAAGGGCTATGAGTATGGCATTATCTTTAGATAAGGAGGTAATTTTCAACAATAACAACAATCTACTTGAAGGTCATAATTTAGATAGATGTTAAATTGACATATGAGATCTCCTTGTTTGTGAGAGAAGGGACCTCCTCTATGCAATGATTTAATTGCTTATTTTATGGAGCTGTATATACCTTACCTACCTCCATATTTGAGCCCATGATGTCCAAAGAGATGACACACATTGTTAACAATTAGGCCCACTAGTCATTCACCAAAAAACATTTTAAGTTCTTCATCTCTAATCCAATTCATAGGTGCAATGTTCCCACATCTTCACTTGGGGGTTTCTCAAATATTTAACGCCTTCTCCCATAACCCCTATCACACTAGCCCTTATACCCCTAACCCATTTACAACTCCTTAACCATTATGTAATCACTATATAACCACTAAAACACTAGGACCTAAACCCACTAACCCATCAATAATCCTTTAACACACTAGAATACTAAACTTGACTAAACCTACAATCCTATTACCATTGACGAACAACTAGATATGAAACACTAACCAACAACCCATAACTATTGAACCACTAAATCAAAACCTTACATAAACCTTAAAACATAACGAACTAATCTCCTTATCCCCCACCTCACTTTCCACTAAGATGTAACACCTAAATAGTCACTATCCCACTTACACCAAAGTCCCTAACCCAAATTGACCTCTAACCATTTATTAATAAAAAACACCCCAAATCATGACCCATTGACAACCTTGATAGTATAGTACCCGTATTGGTCAGTAACCTATAACCCACTAAATCGTATCATGTTACCCTTACCCCTCAACTACTACTGACTTTTAGCACAATGCAACTCTTATCTATTAAATCATTAAACCCTAAGCTATATCCCACTAAATCATAACTAGCCATTTGCCCAATAACAAAGGAAGAGTGTGAAGAAAATTAAAGGAAGACCATTTTTTTTATAGGAAATTTTCCCAAGGACATCACCTTTGGAGACTACCTCATTTCATCATTTTAAGATTAAGGATTTTGGCAATGAGCATAAATTGCCACTTATATCTAGAGTTTGAGGGCAATGATTGATACCCACTGCTTATTAATAATGTTGTTTCGACGATGACCTGTACTAGGCCATCATTATTTGATTCGTTAAAATGCCATAACCATGACATACTATCACCAACTATTGTAGAATTACTTAGCAATACTTGTGAGCATCGCTTTTGTGCATTAGGTGCATCACTTATGTGTGTAGGTTGCAAGTGTGTGGATTATGTCTCTACCATATTTCAATTCAATATTTTTCATGATTTGAATGTATGGAAAATTAGGTGTGTGCATTGGCTATTAGAAATCTAGTGAAATTGTAGGGTGGATGAGCATGAGCCAAAGGCTAGTAAAATCATGAAATGCAGATCCAAAATTGCTCATAATGACCTCAAAATGTATGGTGAAGAAAAATGTTCACATAAGCCCAAATTTCCTTGAAATTTAGACCATCAAAAAAATACTTAGAATCCCTTATGACATAGGGACACACAATCATCAAAATAGGGCTCGGAGGTGCTTCAATAAAGTGTCACAAAAATGACTTTTTCCTCAATATAACTAGAATCATAAACAGATAGGGCCATTGTTGGAAATTGCACAAACGAGTTTCATTTTTTAGGAAACTTGAGATCACATGTCTTGATATACTACTCTTTGATATGTGAGTGTAAGAAAATACCAAAATAGCCTCATAATAATGCAATAATGGATGGCATGAAATTGAGCCACAAGGAGGTGAGAAATGGTCAAAAAGTGGTATGGGGTAAATGTACTACACATGAAGTCATCATGAAATATTATGACTAATCAAATGATATGCCACATATCTCTAATCTAATACTCTCTAATAACTATCACTAAAAATTTGTAACTAGGAAGTGCTCCCATGAACCAATTTGATCACATAACTTGGATGAGTAAAGAAAATAGAAAGAACAATCCACTTCTTGAATTCACTAATAYTTTTTGTGACTATTTGGTCTCAACATGTCCTCTATACATAACTCAAGAAGATCTTTCATTTAAACAACTTGTTCTGTTTCACATGATGCTGAAGTGTTGAGAAATTGGTAAATCCGTTGAAATCTAGAAAACACCTTATTGTCTACTTTCTTTTTGGGAGGTCTAGTGAATTTGAGTCTATTTCTAAACATCCTAAAATATGAGTTCCACTTTTAATTTTTAATGTTTAAAATTAAAGTAAATGAAAGTAACATAAATTGTAAGGTAAATATCAATATTAACTTTAAGAAATTAGTAATACAAGTAAAATAAAATAAAAAGGAAAACGATTATGTATCAAAGGCTCAAAGGTGATGGTCTATAATTAATATCATCAGATAAAGATATTTAGTGATGGCTTGTGATTATTGCCAGGGAGTTTTTGGCAATGTACATTGGGGGACCAATGGCAATTTTAGTTAAAAAATAGGAATTGGTGATATGCTTAGAACAATTATCACTAAATTAGTTACCAAAACCAGAATTGGTGATAGTACTAAAAGGCCCATCACTGTTTCAAACACCAAAGCAACTTATGGAAACTATCTTGTAATTATCGTCATGAAAGACACTTGTTGAGACATGCATTAAATAAACGTCACATGAATTATCTTTGCTTATCATCAAAGGCTCGTCATAGGGTTGCATGTAGCCAATGCTACGTTTTAGTGTAGTGAATGGTATGGTTTGACTAGGAAATATATATTGTAAGGATACAGTTATGAAGACCAAGGGTACTCACAACCATGTTGGATGATACATGAAATAAATTTATTTGACCGAAAAGTTTTAAGAAGGAATACTAAAATTGTGCTAGATAGCTTACCATATGGCTCTTGATTTGTTGGGAAAAGTGTAAGGATGGACATGATCATGGAAAACAAGAATACTTAAAATTTGTGTGATATGACATATTACATGGCTCACTCAGAATAAAGATGAATGTTAATGCCTCATGGATACTAAATCTATATCATGATTCTCAAGTAGAGCCCAAATTGGGAACACCAAAATTGATGGAAATACTCATAGTTGTACATAAATATCAATGGTGCTAGTGTGATCAGATCCAATGCCTAGGGTACCAAGGACAAAGACAAGATCAATACTTTGGTCATCAAATAATTATTGATTTAGTGATGAGGTGATATCACTTCTATAAAAAAAAAAGTCTCGATGGATAACATGACAATATCATTCCCACTATAATAATCATTAGAAAGTAGCATAAGAACCCAACTATAAAGTTTAAACCAATTTTACCTACACACTCTATAATACCTAACTACAAATCAATATTATCCACACTTCAAAATTCCAACTACACACCAATATCCAATATTGCCCAAACACTTTCAATTCCCTAATAAACATTAATATTACTCACACACTTCATAATATTGGACTACCCATTCACTTCATAATACCCAATTACACACAATTCATAATCCTTTTTTTCAATTTATTTTTTTTTCAATTTATTTTATCCAGGACTATAATCCTTTATGCAATTGAACATTCTAATTTCCTATCCAAAAAGATCCAGTAATGGGATTTGGTTGTAACAATTCATGCATGTCATGCTTTGCCATTAGTGTTCCATTATAATTGAACTCTACATTTCCATTTTTATGGCTGACATCTATCAAACTTCGATATTGTGTTGGATTTGACCCTTGTATCACAAAATACACAGGTCCTTAATATGTATGGTCATGTCATAGTAATATATGGTATCCTAATGTCATAGTATAAATACTTACATAATATGCATGGTATCCTCATGTCATGGTATTACATAATTACACAGTATGGTCTTGTTAGGGCTTGACATAGTATTAAATAATTAGACGTCCATGGAAGGGTTTAGGGAATACATGCAGTACCATCCATGGGGTGAATCCAAATTAAATCTATCTAAGATATTAAATAATTCAATGTAATAATTGGCCCATAGTCGATTCAAGTGTTTTGAGCAATCACCTTTCTTTTCATATGCTGCCCATTCAAAATGTTTTGAGAATTCACCTGCCCTTACAATACAAGTTACGTTAATTGCAACAATGTTTAGATCTCCATCACTTATGTTGCATACCAAAATGCACAAGTTATGTTAATTTCAACCATGTTTAAAGCTCTATCACTCATGTTATAACATTAAAAATAAGTATACCTAAGACTATATATTTAACTTGGTAGAGTTTTATCATCTACTTAAAATCCTTATGTGGAGGTCATTCTACCATATTTGATATAATAATAGAGGTTTTCATCGAAGGTGACAAGTTAAAGTTTTTTATGATTTTTTAATTTTTTTTTATGTGCCACCATTTGCGAAGGTGCATAGATGAAGGTGCATCAATGAACTTACACCATAAGTGTAATAGTGGATCAATATCATAATTCATACATTTACAAGTGTTTTAGAATATAAAAAATGAAATGTTAATGTATTTTAAAAATCTCAATGTTAATGTATTTTAAAAATCTTATTGGTAGGGGTGACAAGTACATGGGATTTTTTTTTTATGATATTGAAGAAAAAAAGAATTATCCTATGTTTGGAGTTTTGAAATTTTTATTAATAACTAGATATAGGTTGGCTTACACACTTTTGTAAGGTCCGAGACTAGCATCAAATCACTATTTAACCTTTATCACTGTGGTAGGAGACTCTAAGGCTCTTATTTAACCAATGCACAAAAATTCTTGGCCTACCAATCACAAAATAACATCGATTTTGACTAGGATCTCGCAAGAGGTAACAAGGCTCCAAAAAATATTTTTTTTTCCAGTTCCTAAGAGCACATAATTCAAAAGATGATACACTTGCAAATGATGCCACAAGGTTAAAACTTGGGGTTGCAAGGTTTAATGGCACATTAGCTTATCAAGCCATACCTTAGGAGCTTCATTCATCAATTAGCAAGTACCATACATTTATCAAGACACATGTTAGTCACAAGGAAACTCTATTTTCCAAGCTCGACCATAAATGCAACAAGACTCATATTCTCCTTTCACATGTTTAGTTTATTGTGTAATTTTGTGTTTAATTCGATTTAGTTTTAAATATTGGTCGAGGTGGAATAAAGGTGAAGTTTTGCAGGGAGTTCATGAGGGATCATAGGATTATTCCTCTCCTCATTGTTAGGTGTTGGAATTTCTCTATAACTCCTTCAAGGTGAGGCATTGTTTCCAGGTTAGTGAACTCAATCTCCTTCTTTGGTTTGTTTCCTATTTTCATGTTCGAATTCATGTAGGTTTTGTGTGTACGGTGCTCGATATATTTTGGCATTGAGTTCCTCTGGGTTCAAGTGTTTTCCTCCCTTTTGAACACTAGGACTCTGTTAGAAGACTTGATTCTCAATTCTTTGAATTCTAGCATGTGGATTGGGCACCATGGTCTCTGGTCTTGTTACCCTGTCTCATTTTCTATTCTCTTAGAGGACATTTTAGGTATTCAATTTATTCTCATCCCCTTCAGTTGTATCAAGCTATCATTCCTCATAACTTATTTGATTTTATTGTTGAAACTATGGATTATCATGAGTAGCAAGAAATGAGAAGGATTTTATAGACCCATGAGGAAATGATACAAGGTAATAGATATACTATTTGCACTATTACAACT
>JASDQU010688151.1:18549-32170 GCA_032191745.1 Picea mariana
TTTTTGTGACTATTTGGTCTCAACATGTCCTCTATACATAACTCAAGAAGATCTTTCATTTAAACAACTTGTTCTGTTTCACATGATGCTGAAGTGTTGAGAAATTGGTAAATCCGTTGAAATCTAGAAAACACCTTATTGTCTACTTTCTTTTTGGGAGGTCTAGTGAATTTGAGTCTATTTCTAAACATCCTAAAATATGAGTTCCACTTTTAATTTTTAATGTTTAAAATTAAAGTAAATGAAAGTAACATAAATTGTAAGGTAAATATCAATATTAACTTTAAGAAATTAGTAATACAAGTAAAATAAAATAAAAAGGAAAACGATTATGTATCAAAGGCTCAAAGGTGATGGTCTATAATTAATATCATCAGATAAAGATATTTAGTGATGGCTTGTGATTATTGCCAGGGAGTTTTTGGCAATGTACATTGGGGGACCAATGGCAATTTTAGTTAAAAAATAGGAATTGGTGATATGCTTAGAACAATTATCACTAAATTAGTTACCAAAACCAGAATTGGTGATAGTACTAAAAGGCCCATCACTGTTTCAAACACCAAAGCAACTTATGGAAACTATCTTGTAATTATCGTCATGAAAGACACTTGTTGAGACATGCATTAAATAAACGTCACATGAATTATCTTTGCTTATCATCAAAGGCTCGTCATAGGGTTGCATGTAGCCAATGCTACGTTTTAGTGTAGTGAATGGTATGGTTTGACTAGGAAATATATATTGTAAGGATACAGTTATGAAGACCAAGGGTACTCACAACCATGTTGGATGATACATGAAATAAATTTATTTGACCGAAAAGTTTTAAGAAGGAATACTAAAATTGTGCTAGATAGCTTACCATATGGCTCTTGATTTGTTGGGAAAAGTGTAAGGATGGACATGATCATGGAAAACAAGAATACTTAAAATTTGTGTGATATGACATATTACATGGCTCACTCAGAATAAAGATGAATGTTAATGCCTCATGGATACTAAATCTATATCATGATGCTCAAGTAGAGTCCAAATTGGGAACACCAAAATTGATGGAAATACTCATAGATGTACATAAATATCAATGGTGCTAGTGTGATCAGATCCAATGCCTAGGGTACCAAGGACAAAGAAAAAGATAAGATCAATACTTTGTTCATTGAATAATTATTGATTTAGTAATGAGGTGACATCACTTCTAAAAAAAGTCTCGATGGATAACATGACAATATCATTCCCACTGTAATAACCATTAAAAAATAGCATAAGAACCCAACTATAAAGTTTAAACCAATTTTACCTACACACTCTATAATACCTAACTACAAATCAATATTATCCATACTTCAAAATTCCAACTACACACCAATATCCAATATTTCCCAAACACTTTCAATTCCCTAATAAACATTAATATTACTCACACACTTCATAATATTGGACTACCCATTCACTTCATAATACCCAATTAGACACAATTCATAATCCTTTTTTTCAATTTATTTTATCGAGGACTATAATCCTTTATGCAATTGAACATTCTAATTTCCTATCAAAAAAGATCCAGTAATGGGATTTGGTTGTAAGAATTCATGCATGTCATGCTTTACCATTAGTGTTCCATTATAATTGAACTCTACATTTCCATTTTTATGGCTGACATCTATCAAACTTCGATATTGTGTTGGATTTGACCCTTGTATCACAAAATACATAGGTCCTTATTATGTATGGTCATGTCATAGTAATATATGGTATCCTAATGTCATAGTATAAATACTTACATAATATGCATGGTATCCTCATGTCATGGTATTACATAATTACACAGTATGGTCTTGTTAGGTCTTGACATAGTATTAAATAATTAGACGTCCATGGAAGGGTTTAGGGAATACATGCAATACCATCCATTGGGTGAATCCAAATTAAATCTATCTAAGATATTGAATAATTCAATGTAATAATTGGCCCATAGTCGATTCAAGTGTTTTGAGCAATCACCTTTCTTTTCATATGCTGCCCATTCAAAGTGTTTTGAGAATTCACCTGCCCTTACAATACAAGTTACGTTAATTGCAACAATGTTTAGATCTCCATCACTTATGTTGCATACCAAAATGCACAAGTTATGTTAATTTCAACCATGTTTAAAGCTCTATCACTCATGTTATAACATTAAAAATAAGTATACCTATGACTATATATTTAACTTGGTAGAGTTTTATCGTCTACTTAAAATCCTTATGTGGGGGTCATTCTACCATATTTGATATAATAATAGAGGTTTTCATCGAAGGTGACAAGTTAAAGTTTTTTATGATTTTTTAATTTTTTTTTTATGTGCCATCATTTGCGAAGGTGTATAGATGAAGGTGCATCAATGAACTTACACCATAAGTGTAATAGTGGATCAATATCATAATTCATACATTTGCAAGTGTTTTAGAATATAAAAAATGAAATGTTAATGTATTTTAAAAATCTAAATGTTAATGTATTTTAAAAATCTTATTGGTAGGGGTGACAAGTACATGGGATATTTTTTTTATGATATTGAAGAAAAAAAGAATTATCCTATGTTTGGAGTTTTGAAATTTTTATTAATAACTAGACATAGGTTGGCTTACACACTTTTGTAAGGTCCGAGACTAGCATCAAATCACTATATAACCTTTATCACCGTGGTAGGAGACTCTAAGGCTCTTATTTAACCAATGCACAAAAATTCTTGGCCTACCAATCACAAAATAACATTGATTTTGACTAGGATCTCGCAAGAGGTAACAAGGCTCCAAAAAATATTTTTTTTTCCAGTTCCTAAGAGCACATAATTCAAAAGATGATACACTTGCAAATGAGGCCACAAGGTTAAAAATTGGGGTTGCAAGGTTTAATGGTACATTAGCTTATCAAGCCATACCTTAGGAGCTTCATTCATCAATTAACAAGTACCATACATTTATCGAGACACATGTTAGTCACAAGGAAACTCTATTTTCCAAGCTCGACCATAAATGCAACAAGACTCATATTCTCCTTGCACATGTTTAGTTTATTGTGTAATTTTGTGTTTAATTCGATTTAGTTTTAAATATTGGTGGAGATGGAATAATGGTGAAGTTTTGCAGGGAGTTCATGAGGGATCATAGGATTATTCTTCTCCTCGTTGTTAGGTGTTGGAATTTCTCTATAACTCCTTCAAGGTGAGGCATTGTTTCCAGGTTGGTGAACTCAATCTCCTTCTTTGGTTTGTTTCCTATTTGCATGTTCGAATTCATGTAGGTTATGTGTGTATGGTGTTCGATATATTTTGGCATTGAGTTCATCTGGGTTCAAGTGTTTTCCTCCCTTTTGAACACTAGGACTCTGTTAGAAGACTTGATTCTTAGTTCTTGGAATTCTAGCATGTGGATTGGGCACCATGGTCTCTGGTCTTGTTGCCCTGTCTCATTTTCTATTCTCTTAGAGGACATTTCAAGTATTCAATTTATTCTCATCCCCTTCAGTTGTATCAAGCTATCATTCCTCATAACTTATTTGATTTTATTGTTGAAACTATGGATTATCATGAGTAGCAAGAAATGAGAAGGATTTTATAGACCCATGAGGAAATGATACAAGGTAATAGATATACTATTTGCACTATTACAACTAAGGTATATGATAATGAACAACAAGTTGTTTCTCATGTTGCCTCTATTATGGGGATTTTAGCCCAATTAAAGCAACATGTTATTAATATTCAACATAATGTGTTATGTTAAGGAACCTGGTCATCTGGTTGAGCAATAATGCCAATACAGGGGCCTCAAATCAAATGGTTTCAGTCAATTCTAGAGAAGGAATGTAATACCCCAAGGCTGAACCCCAATTTTAATGTACATATATGATGGTGAGACAAGACATTTTGGGCCAGAGTGTCTTTGTATATGTATTTTGAGGCCATAGTGTAACATTCCCAGCGACCCAAGCTGGGCCACGCCAAACAAAACTCTCCCTTTTTACATATTTGATACCATAATGTAACTTTCCCCAACCCAACCGAGGGACATTACGATGCACAATACACATAAAAATGAAATTTCTGCTAACTAATTAATTCTTTTACTGTTAGCCGATTTCATGTAGCTTACAACTACGAAATTAAAACATATTTAGCTACTGCCTATAACCATAAAATAGATGCATCTAAATCATACCAAATTAACATGAATGCAACTTAATCATTCACACAACAACATATAAATAATTCTCATTTACACAGAGTTCATGCACAACAATAACACATGTAAATAACTCAATAACAAGATACAACACTTATCTTTAAACAATGATTGTGCAACCAATTGCTTGGGACAGACGTTCCACCCAACCATAGGATGATTTTTCCAAATATCAACAACCAGTCACCCCCAAGCTGAGGCTAGTAATCCACAAAATGGGGTGGTCTCTCATAGTCCACTCGCAGCTCATAAAACTCACAACCCAACTGATATTATCCTACAACTATCCTGATTTTCCACTAGCTCTCTTCCTCTTGACTTGTCCAACCCAAGGAATGTACCATTTGTTTATCATGGTTAACCCAAGGGATGTACCCTCCATTTATCAGGATTATCCCAAATTCATGTGTCATTTGTTTATCAGGGTTTCTCTGGCACAAGTAACTAGGAATTTCTCAGATGGGAACTCAATGGAAATTGATGCTAGAAAAACTATCGGCAAAACAAAAACAAACACGTGTTATTTTAGTGAAACTCACACGAGAGTTCACTCTTCAGACTTGACAACTTGGCTCTTCATATTTCTAGCTTCAGTTCACTCTAATTATGCTCCAACATGCTCTAGAATTCTCCCTCTGTGGCTACATCTCCCTCTTGCTCTCTCCTTCCTTCCCATGTATGAACTTGACTAACTAAAACTGTTGTCCCAACCCATACGAATTTCCTCTCTTTGGCTTGCCTTTCTTGACTCACAATATTTCCCAAGATGATTGTACTCAACCCCCATGTGCCCAATAAATTTGGGATGTGACCACTCACACCCACCCTCTTACATGTATTCAATGATTGGCTTTGGGAACACTCAATTAGAAATTGGAAGGTTCATATACAATTATCAAATTTAGGAAAATGGGTTAAATTAATATACACGGGTATTTCCCCTTGGACCCCTCTTGGCCATTATCCTAGACACTCCCCTCTCTTGTGGATTAATTCAAACCCCATCTCTTGTCCATGTCCCCTTAGTAGATGCCATCACATTTTATTTATTTATTAAAGCATTCAAATACAATCCACATATTACATCGCTTTGGCAATAGCCACACATTATATCTACGTTAGCATTAATTAAACTGTGGATTATAGCGGGGATGTTACATTCCCCCTCCCCTACAATTGTGCATCATCCTTGATGCACTCTATGCTGACACACACACACACATATATTCAAATTTACATCACAATAATTAGAAATAAATTCTACAATTTAACAACTCCAGCAACAACTCCAACCAAAATCTCATGTTCCTCTCAACTCGACCACCCAAGGAATGCACCATTCATTTATCAAGAATAAACCAAGGGATATACCATCAGTTTATCAGAGCTAACCCAAGGAATGAACTATTCTTTTATCAAGGTCCCCAGCGCAGTTGGCTAGGACTCTAAGATGTGGTTTCAAAATTTTAGCTGCTCAAAATGGAGTCTTGCATTATGTTTTCTTCAAAACTGTCAAAACATTATGGGTATTCTGTTGACATGTTTTCTTCATGCTCCCATGTAGCATCTTCGAGACCGTATGAGGTCCATTGAACCTTTACCATCCCTATGGATGTGTTTCTGAGCACTTTGACTTTTCGGTCTAGGATGCGTACTGGTTCCACTTGGAAATCCCCTTCATGCTCCACCTGGATCACATTCCAGTCAATTACGTGTTTAGGACCAGGTAAATACTTCTTTAATAATGATACATGAAATACATTATGCTCTCTCATAGATGCAGAAAATGATAGCATGTATGAAACTGGACCTATGTTTTCTAATATTTCAAAAGGTCCACAATATCTTGCTTCCAACTTCGGGCAACTTCCTAATCTTATCAAACTTCTCTTTTCCTTTACTTTTAAGAATACATGTTCTCTCACTTTAAAATCTCTGAAAACTATGTTCTTGTCTGCATAAATTTTCTTCCTATCCTGGGGAACCTTTAAATTCCACTTTATCCTTGTCATATTCTCTTCCATTTTTGTTAGGGACCTAACCTCCATAACCCCTCATGCAGGTATAATAATATAATTCCATGTAATAAAGGCCAACATTAATAAGGCCTAGCAATAAGGAAGAATAAGTCAAATGTAAGAAGACCTAATAGAAGCTTCCGCTTCTAGAATATCTTCCTCTAGATCATTCTTTTGGATAGATAGATTTAGTATAAATAGAAGTAGAGGGTAATATGAGAAATCTTGTCATGGATATTATTGTAATAGAGCTCTTCTCTACTGGAGGTTTATCCCTCGAAGAGGCAAGTGAACATTGCTCTCAATAATCAAAGTGCTCTTTCTGGTGTTATTCTGTTATTATTGTGGTATTGTTCTGGTTATATCATTGTTTCTATGCCATTTATAGCTAATTATTTATGTTCTGCATACTATTTTATATCTGGAATGCTACAAGTGGTATCAAAGCACCTTCCTCGACAGAAAATTGTGGGTTTTTTTTATTCAGTGTAGAGACGTATTCCAACGTCTTAAAGATACATAGATCTATCGTTATGCGCATAAACCCACAATCAGGGATTAATACACATAGGAAATACAAGTGGTACTTAAGCGCACATCTGTCGGCCACCCTTGTAACCCATGTTAGTACCCCTTCGAGTGGTAGCGCATTGGAAAACACCTGTATATGGATTGACCTAGATCTCCTGAATCCCCCCATAGATAAACCGATCAGTCACTTGACTGCTATAGTGCCACCGAGAACAACACTCGAGAAGATACTCTCTAGTACATGGGTAGTCAGGTAGTACGTCTAAGGGCACGCTCTAGCCTCCTTAGTTGGTTCCCTAAGATATTGGGTCGATTACTACTGTTGGACCCCACATGTATATAAGAGAGCTATAACAGAGGGAAAACCCTTGTTTGCAGGACCCTTGAATACCCTAACCCTTGGGACGGAAACAAAAAAAGAACAAACAATATCTATTGTCGTGCAATTGTGTCTTCTACATTCGAGTTGTGAAATTACTACACATTTCTTCATGTTAAGCATTTGGGCATTTCGTCACTGCAGTATTCTTCAGGCCGGAATATAACTCCTTAGGAGTTATTTAAAAAAAAACAAAAAAAAAACAATATAGTGGTCCTGCCAACACACTTGTTTGGGACCTATCCCACTAGGCTCCTCTCTTCGCCCCAATTCTAGTGATACCTATCATTTTTAACCCAATTTTTTTTTGTGGACCCGACCCATCTTCAACACCTTTATTTGGCTCCTATCCCTTTGGATCTCCCTTTTCACCCTGATCGCAGTGGTACCTATCATTTGACACCCTTTTTCTTCGTGGTCCCACCCACCCCTCCAGACCCCTTTTGTTTCCCTTATACCATTTTCATTCTCCTTTTTCCAAATGACTACCACACGAGCCCAAGAACTTAATACCTTGATTACTGAAAACCATCAGAACAAGGGCGCCATCAAGCAACTCACTTCCAAGATTAGCTCCATCAATTCAACTATTGATATCCTCAAGGACGAATGTTCCCACATCAAAGACCTCAAGGAACAATGTTCCCACATCAAATTCCTCAAGGAACAATGTTCCTACCTCAAAGACCTCAAAGAACACTTCCTAGGCCATTCCCAGAACCCTTCCTCTTCTAAACAACCATTTTATCAGGATGACCATGAATATTCCCATTACAAAGGCCCTCATACTACCCACTTTTCCCGAGACCTTCTCCCTCCTAGAATTGAGGTGAAAAAATTTGATGGATCAGATCCTACAAGATGGGTCACCCAAATGGAACATTATTTCTCTTTACATGGCATTACTGATGATTTATCCAAGCTTCATTATGGTTTCCTACATCTGGATCCGGAACGATGGCAATGGTGGCAATGGCCAAAAAAGGCACGCCAAGGGTATCTTGCTTGGAGACAATTCGTGGCTGAACTTTATGACCTCTTTGAATTCGACACCCACCATTTAGGCCATTTGACCAAGTTAAAGTAGTCTAGGATAGTGTAAGACTTTATTGCCGCATTTGAGCACTTGGCTTTCAGAACAAAGGGCATGTCAGATGCTTTCTTTAGGGAATGCTTTATCAGTGGCCACAAAGATGAAATTCATGCCATGGCACACCCCCAGACCTGGTTGGAAGCTACTCCACATGTTAAGCCCTAAATAATGGAACATTACCCCTTAATTGGGGCATATTACATTAGTAATGTTATTTTATTTATGTCGTCTTGGGTCCATTAGTTGTAATTGTACCTCCTAGTCTCCTATATATACCAAGGAGACATTTTCATTTGAAATCATCTTGTATTTAGACATTTATGCGGTGTATAAGGAGGTTTCCCCCTAGAAGAGGCTTATTATCTGAATTTATCTCTTTTTCAAGGCATTGAGTGCTTATTTAGAGGTTTTTCTATGCTATATTGATATTGGTATCAGAGCTCAAGGTCTTGGGGTTTCGCTGCTACATCTGAGACACCTTGGAATTTTCACTATAATTTTTTTTCTACGACATTACAGAAGGAACCCCTTCGAGGATATTTAGTAGATGGATCAAGGTACTTTGGGTTCAAATTTAAGCTCCAGAGGCCTTATACTTTCGAAGATACAACCTGTGTAATATAGGGTTCTGGAATCATCCTGAATTGAGTCATCACAAAATTTTCACTATAAAATTTTTTCTGTAATGTTTCAGACTCTAAAATCTGCAATATATTCACAAAAATTATTAAAGTATCTGTGATAAAAAAATAATCTTCTAGGTCATCTTACATTTGTAGATACACCACGTGGAAGATAGGGTATATGACTAGTCATATTGACTAGTCTCAAGCAGGTGTTCTAGGTAAAACAATCTTAAATTATTCCTCGAGTATCCAAATTGAGTGAGACCAATTGCATTGGATAGTGGACAATCTATAGTAGTTTCGGTACAATTTTTCAGAATTGTATATCAAATATTTTGTGCGGGGAACACTATACAAGTGAGATCTCATGGAAAGGACAAAAATAAGAAAGATGTGGGGAAGTTACCATAAATTCCACTTGGCACATCCAATTTTGATTAGACCTGTGGAATTGCAGAGAAAAATATCAGAGAACTACAAAAAACAAAATTTCATACCCAAAAGGGCCGAAATTTTGGAGATACAACAAAAGAAATATTGTCTAGCAAAACCACCTCAAAATCAAGGTTTAAAAGTGACACTTGGCCAACATGTCACCAAAAAATAGAACTTCTACACCAAATAAGCCTCTAGAAAATACTACTTGGACTCTTGATGAAGGTGAAGAAATGCATAGGGACATAAATGATTTACAAAAGAAGACAATGACAAAAGATAAACTACAATGGATGATGGAGACCATGGAAGGATTGAAAAATTTCCTAATAGAGTGGACACCTGAAACTGAAAACGTATCCCATGAAATTCATGATGAGAACACAAGGAAGATGAATCAAGAATGGAGAAAATCCAACTTTGGGTTGAAGACCAACCACGTTCCTAAGATTGATATGAGGAAGTTTGATGGCAAGGACCCAATCACATGGATATTTCAGATGGAACAATTCCTTGATCTATATGATGTGCCACATACAGAAAATGTACGAATTTCTTCTTTATATTTAGAACCCAATCAATTTGTGTGGTATTGATGGATTTGTTCTCGTAAATCACTCGTCACTTGGACAATTTTCACGGAATAAATGATAACACACTATGAGGATACAAGGAGCAATACCTTCTTTAACCAATTGATAAATCTCAAGCAAAAGGGTTCACAGAGCACATTGAGAACTTCCAAAGATTGAATATAAATGTAGCAAATATTCCAAGTGATCACTTGATTGATGTATTCACAGGAACTTTAAGGGACAACATTCAACATGAGGTTCTCCTTTGGGAACCCAAATCATTGGAGAATGCATTTAGGGTGGAAACAAATGTAGAAAGTAAAAATATGGCTATGGCTACTAGAAGGACCACTCCTAACATATATTGAGAGAATAATGCTCCTTCTTCTAAAACACCTCAACCTACAAGGTTGACACCTCAACAATTGGAGGAAAGAAAAGCAAAAAGTTTATGCTTTAATTGTGACAACAAGTACAATAAGGGACATAAGTGTCGTGAGAAGAAATTATTCTAAATATATTGTGAAGAGGAAGAAGACCAAGACCAAGACCAAGAACAAGAACCATCTCAAGATGAAAACGTAGAAGCAATTTCTTCTAAAGAGTTTACTCCCACGATATCATGTAATGAATTGGATGGAATTAGGACTCCTCAAACACTCAAGATTGAAGGATATATCAAAAAGAAAAAGGTAATAGTCCTAATTGATTATGGTAGTACTCATAATTTCATTCACTATAAATTAGCCAAAGCTCTTGATTGCTTTGTATATCCAGCGCGAGAGTTTCAAGTAATGATTGTAGATGGAGGAACTATCAATTGCTCAGAAAAATGCAATAAGATCAATCTTACTATGGTGGAATATGCAATGAATAGTCCAATGATTTCTATACCCATGGGTGGTGCTGATGTCGTACTAGGAATCCAATGGTTACAATCATTAGGAATAGTGGCTTTTAATTTTCAAGAACTTTTCATGAAATTTTCATTGGAAGGAAAAGAAATTGAGTTAAGAGGTATCACAGGGAAACCCAGTAAGATGATAAGCTCTAATGGCATGACAAAATTATTGAAAAAGGGGCATCAAGGTGTAATTTCACAACTATTCTCACTAGATGTTCAAACATCTAAGCCATATATTCCCCTAGATCTCCAAGGGATCATTGATAAGCATTCCAAAGTATTTCAAGATATTCCCAAAGGTCTTCCACCCACTCAAAATCATGATCATGCTATTCACCTAATTCCTGGGATTTTTCCTCCTAACATCAGGCCGTACAGATACCCTTATGCCCAGAAGAGTGAAATTGAGCGTATGGTTGATGAAATGTTATAGGCTGGCATTATTAGACCTAGCCAAAGTTCTTACTCTGCACCGATGGTAATGGTACTCAATAAATATGGCACATGGTGTATGTTCCCGGATTATAGAGAGCTCAACAAGATCATTGTTGGCCCTTGCTTATGGAAGTAAGTGAAGATCAAGGAAGAAAAGGAAAAATGCAAACTGCGCAGAAGACATAGTAATTGTCACTGGGTCGAAGTGAGTAGAAGAACATAAAAGGTGGAGCGAAGTAAGAGAAAGAAAACCATTGGACAAGGAGATCAAGGGTCACATATCAACAAGGAAGACAGATCTTGGACAACTCAATAAGCGGAAAAAACTACCGTTGGATGCTTTGGAGCACCGCACGAGAAGGAAGGAAATACAGGCTGACGAAGCCCTGGAAATGTAGGTCAAGTTGACCTATGGTTTTAGACACCTAGGGTTTTGGTATCTAGGGTTTTGACACTTAGGTCTCAACCTAAGGCTGTCAGTGAGTGATTGTAATGTATTTATAGAGGTCCAAAGGACCAGGGACAGGTTGTTGGTATTGTTGTTCTATTTTTCATATTTGCATGGGTGATTATTGTTGTGTGAGAGAGAAGTGATAAGTGTAAGATCCTTCTGGTATTGTAAGATCTTTAGCTGGGTGCGAAGATCAAACCTGCAGCTGGGTGCATAGGGAGGGGAGAGAAAGAGAGAAGAAGAAGAAGATCTGCTAGCTAAGAGCACAGACAAGAACTGCATGCTTCATCTTAATATATTATAAAGCACAGTTCTGTTGACCTAGACCTAGAGAGAGGGTGAACCACGTACATCTTGTGTTGTGTGTGATTGATTCTCTATTCTTTGTCCTCTGATATACTGTTATTGCATTACGGTTTTATATCTGATAGATAGTTGTGTGGAGTAGAGCTAAGATGGTAAATGATATATAAATGTCGTGTTTTTATTGTATCTGATTCACTTGACATTCCCCTTGGTTGTAGACACCTTTGTCTTGCAACCCCCCCATAGCTTCTTCAAGTGAGACTGCATCTGCCTCACAGGTGTTGCCAAAAGGGCCAGTAGTTAGGGCTTGTTGGTGTGCTCTTGGAGCTGAACCCTGGGTATGCTCCTGTGCCAACAAATGGTTTCGTCGTTGGGACATGAATCTTCCTGAGGGAATGTCAAGGTGGTTTCCATTGAAGATAGAGATTCAGAATTGGATAGAATACCAAGAAAAGGACTTCACTGAAGCCCAGAACAAGAACCCTAATATTAGTACAGAGGATTGGTTAGTGAGATATATCTTTACTGATATACACAAAATTTTCTTTGGAGGAATCCATCAGGAGCTATATGAGTGGATAGCTAGGTTAGCAAATACTCAACTTGAGATCAGATCTAGGCCACCTATGGTTTGGACGTTGGTGTTAATCAAGAAGGTCAAGAGAGTTGATAATGTTGTGTCAAGAGCAGTATATCACTGGTTTGATAGTACCATTGGAGGGTACATCACCGAGTTTGATGTTGACAGAGTAGAGTCATATAGCCAAGACGAGAGGTATTTCTTTAAGGGATCCCGAGGAAAAATTTTACACTTTCTAAAGTTGAGAATCAAGATGCTAATGCATGAGAAGAACATCTTGAAGATACAGTAGTTGGTCAGATTTAGAAAGGATAATGTTCAAGAACTCGGACAACGACAGCGATAGAGAGATTGGACATACGCGTAGTGGAAGGATATTCATAGAAGTTCCTTTGGTGAACTTGTTTGAGCGAGATCAAGAACCTCTTCTGTAGGAATAAGGATTCTATAGTGGGGAAGAGGAATAGCTACTGAGCAAAGAACATGCAGGATCCATTGGACCAAGAGAAGGAAAGACTGAAGAACCTCGCTAGGAAGAACCAAAAAATTTAGGGACTGCGCAGACTATTGAAGTAAGTACTATTACTCCTTCTGTTGTTTCAACAACACTAAGCAATCAGAATAGCCAGAGTCACCAGAGTCCTTAGAGTACTATTTCTAGTAGTTCAGCATATAATCAAACAGAAAAACTAGGAAGCTCTATGGAAAATGAGATGAGGCTCCCTATCTTTAGGGGAGATGGATCTAAAGATCTTGATCAACATTGGTTCCTATGTGAAGCCATATGGAATATTAAGAATGTCACCAGTGAAGCTGTTAAAAGAGATCAATTCAATACTACCCTAAGAGATCACACATTGAGCTGGTACATGAAGCTTGTCCAAGGACTTGCACAGACTAAGCCGTTGAATGAGATCAAGAATGCATTGATTGTAGAGTTCAAGAAACCCAAATTGGAGTCACAATGTATTACAGTGCTGAAACAGATCAAGCAGAAGGTAGCTAAACCTGTTTGGGAGTTTGATCAGAGGTTCAAGACCTTAACAGGTCGATTGACCT
>JASDQU010688151.1:39183-52635 GCA_032191745.1 Picea mariana
ATGGTACAAAGATCACTTATATTTATGTAAGAAATCCCAACTCAAACAAAAGGTACTATTGGAATTGTACACCTCTCTGGTAGGAGGGCACTCAGGATTTTTGAAAACCTACCATAGGGTCAAGAAGGATTTTTTTTGGGATGGACTTAAAACTGATGTTCAAAGGTTTGTGGCAGAATGTTTGGTTTGCCAACAAAATAAGGTGGAAACAATTAAGACCCCGGGTCTTTTACAACCATTAGCCATCCCAAGTCAGTGATGGGAGGAGGTTTCCATGGATTTCATCACAGGGATACCGAAGTTTAAAGGAAAGAGTTTCATCATGGTGATTTTTGATAGATTGACCAAGTACGCACACTTTTGTGCACTCTCTCATGCCTTCAAAGCCAGTACAGTTGCCACCGCATTCACGGAGACAGTACAAAATCTACATGGAAGCTCAAAGATTATTGTAAGTGACAGAGATCCCATCTTGATTGGACATTTTGGACAGAAATATTTTCTTGTTTGGGTACTCAATTGGATCATAGCTCATCCTATCATCCTCAATCTGATGGACAAACCGAGATAGTGAACAAATGTTTGGAATACTACCTTTGTTTCTTTGTCTCTGATAAACAAACACAATGGTTCAAATGGTTACCCTTGGCAGAATGGTCGTATAACACTTCCTTTCATACTACAACAAAAATGACGCCATTTATGGAACTCTATGGATACCACCCTCCTTCCATCACTTCTTCTCTAAAATAAAAATCTAAGGTTCAATCAGTGGAATATCACATTGAGTATCAACAAAAAGTTCTCCAAATCTTAAAGGACAACCTGACCATGGCATAGAATCACATGAAACAACAAGCATATCAACATCGTAGTGAAAGAAGTTTTGAAGAAGGGGATTGGGTGTTTTTAAGACTATAACCATACAAACATATGTCCCTCAAGCAAGCCAATAAGGATAATAAATTATCACCGAAGTACTATTTCCCTTAATATAATTTGTTGCAAAAGATTGGTACTATGACATACAAATTGGAGTTGCCTGCATCTTCACGAGTACACCCAGTTTTCTATGTTTCATGATTAAAGAAGGTTATAGGTGACAAGATCCCAGTTCAACTATATTCCCAGAACTTGAAGAGGAAGGAAAAATCATATTGGAGCCTGAAGCCATCACTGACACAAGAATTCACCAACTGAGGAGTAGATCCATTTCAGAGTATCTCATTAAATGGAGGAAACTACCAGCTAAAGATTCCACTTGGGAAGATGAATCTTTTATACAAAAGCATCCAGATTTATTCAGGCATTGTAGACAACACTTGTCTCAAGGGGAGGGGCATGTTAATCCCTAAATAGTAGCACATTACCCCTTAATTGGGGCATATTACATTAGTAATGTTATTTTATTAATGTTGGATTGGGTCCATTAGTTGTAATTGTACCTCCTAGTCTCCTATATATATACCAAGGAGACATTTTCGTTTGGAATCATCTTGTATTTGGAAATTTATGTAGTGTATAAGGAGGTTGCCCCCTTGAAGAGGCTTATTATTTGAATTTCTCTTTTTTTCAAGGCATTGAATGCTTATTCTGAGGTTTTTCTATGCTATATTGATATTTGGTTCTTAACACAACGAGCCAAGGAAGCCAAACATGTTGTGTCCTCTAGACCCACAAACCCTCCTTTCTTCGCCCTAAACCCACCCATTTTTCCCCTTTTGTAACTCCCCTCAAGATCCAAAAATTAGCTAGGGATGAAATGGCTAAACATCAACTCAAGGGTCTTTGTTATAATTGTGATGAAAAATATTTTCCCAGGAACAAGTGTAAGGAAAAAAATCTTTTTATGGCCATGTTTGAGGATATTTCTGAAGAATATGTTGTTGTTCCACCTATGGATGAACTACCACCACCATATGACCTCACCCCACTCTCTGAACCACGTGAACTTGAACCAGTTATTTCACTTAATGCCCTCATTGGCTTCTCTACTCGCCAGACTCTCAAATTAATTGGTTACATCAAAAATAGAAAAGTCATCATCCTTGTGGTCAGTGGTATCACCCATAACTTTATTCATCAACGCATTTCCCAAGAAGTCAATTGTTACATCTATGCAATCAATAATTTTCAAATCATGATTGCCATTGGTGGTTCCATAAAATGTGGGGGACGATGTGAAAATGTGTGACTCCAAATTGGTCAGTATCACCGGAAATCCCATATTTTTTCTATATACATGGGTGGTTGTGACATTGTTCTTGGTGCCCAATGGTTACATACTCTCGGCCCCATTCTCATGGATTTTAAAGAATTAACCATGCAATTCCATCAGGAGGGACATCGATATAAGTTCCAAGGCATCATAGCAGGCTCACCTGAGATCATCAGTTCCCATCGCATGGAAAATCTACTCAAAAAAGGTCATTCAGGAATTATCGCCCAACTCCACTCCATTCATGCTGTTGAGACACCTTCTGTGCATCTTGACCTCCTATCTATCCTCTCCCACCACCAAGTTGTTTTTACCACCCCCAAAGAACTTCCCCCTTCCCATAGCATCCGTGATCATTCCATCCCTCTCATCCCAGGTAATATTCCTCCCAATGTTCAACCTTATCATCATCTCTTTGCCTAGAAGAATGAAATTGATAAAAAAAATCATGAATTACTCGAAGTTGGTGTTATCCGTCCTAGTACTAGCCCCTATTCTTCCCCAGTGGTCATGGTACTCAAGAAAGAAGGTACTTGGTGAATGTGTCCTGATTTCTAAGCCCCCAACAAACTCACAATCAAAGACAAATTACCCATTCCTATCATTGATGACCTCTTGGATGAATTGAGTCTTTCTAAGTACTTCACCAAATTGGATCTACGTTCTGGCTACCACCAGATCCACATGAAAGACTAAGACATTCCAAAGAGGATATTCTGCACTCATGAGGGCCATTATGAATTCTTGGTAATGCCCTTTGGATTGTGTAATGCTCCTTCTAATTTCCAAGGTCTTATGAATCATGTCTTCCATCCTTTTCTCCATGATTTTGTCTTGGTTTTCTTTGATGATATTCTCATCTATAGTAAAACTTGGTCCTCTCATCTCTCCCATGTGAATCAAGTTCTCCATCTCCTCTCTAAGTACCAAATTTTCCTCAAACAATCTAAATGTGCCTTTGGTGCCTCAAAAGTGGAATACCCGGGTCATATTGTTGGAAAGGATGGTGTCCAAGTGGATCCTAAGAAAATTAAAGCTATGCAAGATTGTCCTCGCCCTAAAAATCTTAAGAGATTGCGTGGTTTTCTGGGTTTAACGGGCTATTAAAGGAAGTTTGTTCGAAATTATGGAAAGGTTGCAACTCCTCTCACTTCCCTCCTTAAAAAGAATGTTTTCACTTGGAATTCAGCTACATATCATGCTTTCCAAGCCTTAAAAGATTTTGTGTGCTTGACCTCTATCTTAGAACTCCCAAACTTCATAAAGACATTCATAGTGGAATGTGATGCTTCTGGGAAAGGAATTGGAGCTGTCCTCATGCAAGATGGTAGGCCCTTGGCCTTCACTAGCAAACACCTTTCAAAGTGACATTTGGGCCAATCCATTTATGAAAAGGAAATTTTAGCTATTCTGCATGATCTCTGGTGCCCTTACTTATTGGTTCAATGATTCCAAATCAAAACTAATCATTATAGTCTCAAGTATTTCCTGTAGCAATGAATTTCATCCCCGACGCAACAAAAATGGGTGACCAAGCTATTTGGATATGATTATGATATCATTTACAAGAACGGAAAGGAAAATGTAGTGGTTGTTGCTCTTTCTCATAAATATGAAGAAGATGGGTCCATTTTCTCCCTCTCCTTCATTGTACCAGATTGGCTCCAAGTTGTTCATCAAGAATGGTTGCAAGACCCCAAAATTTCTAGCTTGCTCCACCAATTGCAACACAATTCTTCAATTTCTCCAGGGTGATCTTGGCATAATGAAGAGCTTCACTACAAAGACCGTTTGTATTTATGCAAGTAATCCCAACTTAAATCCACAGTGCTTTCTGAACTTCATGCCTCATCCACAGTGGGGCATTCCAGATTTACCAAAACCTATGAAAGGGCCAAACGTTCTTTTTTTTGGGAGGGTATGAAACATGACATCCACACCTTTGTGGATGAATGTGAGGTTTGTCAATGCAACAAGGGAGAAGTTTTCAAATCTCCGGGCACACTCCAACCACTTATGATTCCCCCTGCTATTTGGCGATATATTTCTATAGACTTCATTGTAGGATTACCTAAATCAGACAATAAGTCAGTCATGATGCTGGTCGTTGATCGTCTCTCTAAATATGCTCATTTTTTGTGCTCTTCAACACCCATCCATAGCCGTCACAATGCCTTAACTCTTCATCGATAATATCTTCAAGCTTCATGGCATGCCTAATTCTATTGTCTCTGACAGAGACCCCACTTTCACCAACAATTTTTGGCAAGATTTGTTCAAGCTACAGGGCACCCTATTGCATCTCAGCACTGCCTATCACCCCCAAACAGATGGCCAGACGAAAGTTGTCAACAAGTGTTTGAAAACATATTTGAGGTGTTTTGCATCTGAGCAGAAAAATCGGTGCGCTCAATGGTTACTCCTAGCTGAACGGAGGTATAACACATCTTACCATACAACTACTTGCATGACTCCTTTTGAAGCCATCTATGGCCAAAATCCCCCATCAACTCTCTCCTATATGCTAGGGGTCTCGAAGGTTCAGGAGGTTGACAAAAATATTACAGGACAGTAGGCTATTCTTCATTCCCTCAAAGGAAATTTGGTTATGGATCATAATCACATGAAGCAACAAGCAGATCAAGGTCATTCCAAATGCCATTTTGTTGAAGGGGACCATGTATTTCTTCGACTACAACCTTATAAGCAAAATTCCCTCAAAGCTCACCACTGTCAGAAACTTGCGCCCAAATTTTATGGTCCTTATCAAGTTCTCAAGCATGTGGGATCGATGGCCTATCAGTTAGCTCTACCCATTCAGTTGAAGATCCATCTTGCTTTTCATGTTTCCTTCTTAAAGAAGGTGATTGGAAATAAGTGCCAAACTCAAACTATTCTTTCTGAGTTGGATGACGAAGGTTCCATATGGTTGCAGCCACAAGCAATATTGGCCCAACGAGAGAGTCGTCTTTGTCAACGCACCATCTAGGAAGTGTTAGTTAAATGGAAAGACATGCCTTCAGAAGATGCCACCTGGGAGTCGACCACCATTCTACAACAATTCCCTCATCTGAAGCCTTGAGGACAAGGTTGGTCTTCAAGGGGGAGGGCATGTTAGGGACCTAACCTCCCTAAGCCCTCACGTAGGTAGAATAATATAATTCCATGTAAGAAAGGCCAATATTAATAAGGCCTAGCAATAAGGAAGTATAAGTCAAATTTAAGAAGACCTAATAGAAGATTCCACTTCTAGAAGGATCTTCCTCTAGATTGTTCTTTTGGATATATTAGTATAAATAGAAGTAGAGGGTATGAGAAATCGTGTCTTGGATATTATTGTAATAGAGCCCTACTCTATTGGAGGTTTCCCCCTCGAAGAGGCAAGTGAACATTGCTCTAAGTAATCAAAGTGCTCTTTCTGGTGTTATTCTGGTATTATTCTTATATTGTTCTAGTTATATCATTGTTTCTCTGCCATTTATAGCTAATTATTTATGTTCTGCATACTATTTTATATCTGGAATACTACAATTTCCTTCAACAAATCTGGCCTAACAACTATTTTTTCTGCTGGATTATCCCAACTCACCAAAGTGTTACATTTTCTGCCATATATTGATTCAAATGGACTCATTTTCAATGAGGCCTGATACCCATTATTGAAGGCAAATTCAACTAAATGAATATAACATTCCCACTTTGATGGCTGATCCATTACATACATTCTAAGCATGTCCTCAATTATCATGTTATTCCTTTCTGTTTTCCCATCTGAATCTGGATGATACACTGTACCGAGATTCAAATTTGTTCCAAAACCCTTCCAAAAATAGGATGTGAACTTTGGATCTCTATCTGAAACTATTTCCTTAGGTGCTCCATGTAGCCCAACAACTTCTTTCATGTAGATATCTGCAATATTTTTTGCCTTGTATGTAGTCTTTACTAGAATAAAATGTGTTTCTTTAGTCAATTTATCCACCACCACCATGATGGAATCATGTTGCTTCACTGTTCTGGGAAGCTTAGTAATAAAATCTACCGTGAAAACTTCCCATTTCCATTTTGGAATGGGCAATGGATGTAGCAAACTTGCTGGGTTTATATACTCTATATTCACTTTTTGGCATTCTATACATCTGGATATGTAATTAGCCACTTCCTTCTTCATTCCTAGACAAAAGTATGTCTTCTCACAACTGCAATTGTCTTCTGATATCCTGGGTGTCCGACATATGGCACATTATGCATCTCCTTCAACACTACATTTTTCAGCTCACTGGAATTTGACACATAATTTATACCTTTGTACATGAGAATTTCGTCTTCTTTCAACTCATAAAAAATAAATTAATGCTGAAAATTACCTTGTTGTAATGTTTCTTTTATTTTCACATATTGTTGATCTGAATTTGCTGTTGCAATAATTTTGTACTTCAAATCTGTCTTGTACGTGTTGATGGCTGCAATATGCACTTCATGAGCTCTCTTTTTGATTGCATCAACCACTTGATTTTCCTTTCCCTTTATATGCTTATTTTCGAAGTCATATTCACTCAGAAATTCTAGCCATCTAGTTTGACTAGAATTTAGTGTTGGTTGTCCAAAAAAATGCTTCAGACCATAGTGGTCTGTCCTTAGCTTGAATTTCTTACCCATAAGGTAATTCCTCCACATTTTCAATGCATGTGCAATCATTGTTAACTCCAAGTCATGTGTAGCATAATTACTCTCATGATCTTTTAATTTTATGGACTCATACCATACCACATGGTTCCTTTGATTAAGAACTCCACCGATTCCTTCCTTGCATGCATCAATGCACACACCGAAATCTTCGTTTGGATCTGCAATATTCAATATCGGTGCACTTGTCAATATTTCCTTCAATTGTTGAAAACTCTCTTCACACTTGGAAGTCCATTCAAATTTCACTCCCTTCTTTGGCAAGGAAGTGATTGGACTTGTAATCCTTGAGAACCCTTTTATGAATCTTCGGTAATAACCAAAAAGACCCATGAATGATATAAAATCTATGACATTCTTTGGTACTGACCATCTTCTAATTGTCTCTATCTTCTAAGGATCAACTTCTATCCCTACTACTGATATTATATGCCCCAAGTAGTGAATCTTATTTTGATAAAGGATGCACTTACTTAGCTTAGCATACAATCTATGCTCTCTTAAAACTTGCAACACCATTTATAAATGTTTCTCATGTTCCTCTTTTGATTTAGAGTGGATGAGGATATTATCTAGAAACACAATCACAAAATTGTCCAGGTACTCCCTGAACACTCCATTCATCAAACACATAAAAATTGTTGGGGAATTTGTTATCCCAAATGGCACTACTATGAATTCACAATGCCCTTATCTTGTTTTGAATGTTGTCTTGCTGATGTCTTCTTTCTTTATCCTTACTTCAAGATAGCCTGATCTCAAGTCAATCTTCGAAAATATTCTTGCACCTTTTAGTTGGTCAAACAAATCATCAATTCTTGGCAAAGGATACTTATTCTTTATGGTGACTTTATTAAGCTACCTAAAATCAATACACAACCTTAAGGTTCCATCCTTCTTCTTCACAAAAAGAACTAGGGCTCCCCAAGGCGACACACCTGGGCATATATACCCCTTCTTCAAAATTTCTTCAAGCTGCATCTGGAACTCTTTTGGTTCTGGTGTGCCCATTCTATAAGGTGTATTAGACACTGGTGTTATAAAAACAGGATCGCGGAGCAATAAATAAAACATATGCAGAAATACAACACAAAAAATACACAATACAATAGAGACACATATATACATGGTTCACCTAGTGTGGGATACGTCTACTAGAGAAATTGACATGTCCTTACTTTATTATTATCCAACAAATGAAGGGATACAACCTACATCACACCCAATGTAACTTCCTCTTCTTTCTCTCACAATATCCTCACTCAGAATACAATATTCACAATGATACATAGCTGCAATACATTTCACTCATAAAATAGGGTTTCCTTCTAAGGCAAAAAACCCTAACATGGCTTCTATCGTCAGACCTGTGACCTTATAATGAATGGCCCAGATTTAATATGAAATTACAATATACATTTACAAGGAAAATTTTCCTTCTGGGGCTTCACCCCTGAACCCCCATTGGGGAACGCTGTCCCCCGAACCCCTTCCAGGGGTCTGCTTTCCCCTAGACCCCCCAGACCCTGTAGGGGGGTAACCCCCCTGCACTCCCCTGCGTGGAGGAGTGTACATTCTTCTGGGGTGTAAAGTCTTCATGGGGTATAAACACAACTAAAAACAAATACCTCTAAATCAGGAAGATAATCAGGCTCCACAACCAACAACTAGGGCAGCTCTTGGCACCAAATCAATAGAGAAATCAATGTCTATATTTGGTGGAAATCCTCGAATTTCTCTAAAAAAATATTCAAAATACCTCAAAACTGGATGGTCTTCAATGCTTTCCACTTTGTCTTTTGTTGCCTCCTCCATATGGGCTGCAAACATCTGACATCCCTTCATGAAGCTCTTCTTTAATTGCATAGCTAAAATCTCTCTAACAACTACAACTCTTGGAATGCCTTGAATCTTTCCTTTCTTCCCTTCCTCATCACGACATGTGATTGTCGTTTTGTAACAGTCTAGGACAACATAATGATTTTCCAACCAATCCATGCCAATTAGAAAATCATATGAACCCAATGGTATGATGTTTATATCGACCTTTGTATTGAGTCCATTCATGTATATCGAACAATCTTTAACCAACTCATTGATTTTCCTCTTAGCCCGCATGACTAACTGAACTAACCAAGATTTATTATGCTTACTTCTTTGCAAGTGAAATATTTCAACAATGTTAGCATTTATGTAACTATGGCTATCTCCAGAATCAATTAAAATTGCTATGGGCTCATTATTGATCTTACCTTCCACTTCAATCATGGGAAATTGATATTTAGCGTGCTTGTTATCCAAGGCTGCATAAATATTTGGCATGATTCTGCCCATGTCTTCCATTTTTTCAACCTCATGAATGTTGTGGACAACTCTCATTCTTTCTCCTTTGTGAGGGTAATCCCTGCATAGATGATTTCTCGCACATCCCAAAAATTGCACCGACTATTGCCTTGGCCTTTTTCCAAATGAATCTGTAGTCTTGTGTTCATTTTGGGCGACTTGACCTTGCTGATTTTCTTGGGAATTATTCTTGAAAAAGGGTGGCTTAAAACCCTTCTCCCTTTGATCCTTTTTACCCTTCATCTTATCATTCCAAGATTTTTGAAAAATTGGTCTTCCTTTCCTCTGCTCATATAGGTGCCTTGCTCTCCTTATGGTTTCCTCGAAGGTTTTGGGGTTATTATATTGAATCTTATCACTGTAGAAAGAGGGTAACCCACTCATAACCCTTTGGATTTTGACCTTCTCATCCTTGATGAGGTCAACATACTTTAACAATTCAAAGAACTACTTCTCATATTCCTCCATTTTCATGGTTCCCAACTTGAGTTCAAAGAATTCTTTCATCTTTCTTTCATAATAATGTTTGGACAAATATTTATCTTGGAAATATCCCTTGAACTTTCTGTTAATATTATGGTAGTTGTGGGAGGTATTTACCTCCACGTGTGAACTTGATGAGATCAGAAGACTCTGAGAAGCAAGAGAAACCCTAATGAGTTGGATAATAACCCTAGAAGCCTTGTCGGCTCAAGAAGATAATTTATATTAGGCTATTAGATTCCAAGAGAAGAAGTCGGCCAGAAATAATAATGATATACTGAACAGACACATACCCAAAAGGAGAAGTCGGCCCCAGCAAAACTGGCAGGATTACTATAAATACAGGGCGCCGGTTCTCATTTGCAGCATCTCAGAATTGTAGTTCTGCAGTTTGGTGCGCACTGCAGTTGCAGTCTTGTGCGCAAGTTTGGAGGAAGAGCTGGTGCAGCTGCAGCAGCAGAAAGATCTCAATATTGGCTTGAATATCTCTTGGCTAGGGTTTGGGACTATCTGATCAAATTTTGTGATGTGCTATCCTTGGGGATTGATGTGCTACTCTTTGTTTGGCTATCTAGCCTAGGGTTTTCTTCCGGAGGAATTCTTAGGTCAAGGTTAAGGTGCTCAGAGGGAGGCTTCAGCCTATGGTTGAGTGACGAGGGTATTGTCAATGGTAAAATAAGCACACCATCTTCTATATTCTAACAGGTTATGGGCCCACACCCCTTCAGTCATCCTAAAATGCTGGAAGGAAATATAGCTGCTAGATATTGAGCTCGTTGAGATACTGCCGTTAGGGTTACTAGTAGAAGTAGTTTCCAAAAGCACTGCAACTAGGGTTACAAGCAGAAGCAGTTGCAGAAACCCTAAACCTCTTGTTGAGGCACCTTAAGTGATGATATTGACCTATTCTCTGGATAGATCAGTGTGCCCTAGCCCAGCGCATCTCCTGGTACTCTTAGAAGGCCAAGATGTGAAGTTTGGATTTCCGGCCAAATCTAGGGTTTGACCAAGTCAAGCAAGTCATGACGAACTCCATGAAGTTTGAGAACAATCTAGATGGAGCCTCTAACTTCAGAGCATGGAAGACAAGGATTGACCTCATCCTCACTAAGAATAAAGTGCTGGATATTGTGAAAGGAAAGATCGTGAAGCCAGAGTTTGAAGAAGGAGAAGAGAAGGAACCGCAGAACGTTGCAGCTATGGAGAACTTCAAAGATGTTGACATCAATGCCATGAGTATCATAGTGGATTCTATAAAATACCACTTGATACCATACATCTCCCATCTTGACTCATTGAAGAAGATGTATGATGCCCTAACAAATATCTTCTCAGTCAGAAACATTGGACAAGTTATGAGTCTGAAGAATGAGCTCCATGACATGAAGATGAATGATGATGACATCAAAACATCCTACTTTGTAAGGATCTCCCAGCTAAGAGATCAACTACAAGCTATCGAAGAGATCACTTCAGAAAAGGAATTGGTGAACATAGTAATCAATGGTCTTCCCAAGACATGGGATGCATTTACCGCAAGCATGAACACAAGGAAGGAGTACCCGACATTTGAAGAACTTTGGACTTGCTGTGCTCAAGAAGAATCAAGGATCAATGCAAAATAGAAACCTCAAAAGAAGCACGATGATCAAGCCTTCACAGCAAGATTCAAGAACTTCAAGGACAAAAAAAACCTCGATTCAAGAAAGAAGCCAAATCAAAGAAAAGATATTTCAGAAATACAGTACTTCAACTGTCAAAAGTACAGTCACTACAGAAATCAGTGTCTTGAGCTAAAGAAAAGGAAGGAGAAACACGAAGCATCGATTGCCGAAGAAAAGGAACCTACAAAGAAGACTAAGCAGGATAAAATACAAATCATGTGAAGGCTACTGCAAGATAAGCCGAATCAATCATGAAGAGACTTAGAAGTCAGACATCAAGAGAAATTGGAGAAAGACTTATGACAACAACTAAGACGAAAGCGTGGACTCTGTTAGACAAGAGAGCCAATTATATATTACATAAGACAATAAGGATGCAGATGGAAGCGTGGACTCTATTATATATTGTAGAAGACAATAAGGATGGAGACGGAAGCATGGACTCAGTCAGACGAAGGGAGTAGATTATATGCACTCTTACATGAAACAAGGATTAGGAGGGAGCTAATCCTATGATTCATTGAAGATGATGAAATGTATATATCCATGGTAGCAATCATGAAAAGACAGTACGTGTTCAACTCAACCGCAGAAGAAGACCTTTTCGAAGAGAAGCCATAAAGTATTCCTGGTTGTCCATCCAAATCCGTGAACCAATGATGAAGGTAAGAAGTGGAATCTCTAGGGCATGGAATCTATAAGAAACTCCATGGACCCAAGAGCTAAATAAAAACATGAAGAAGAACATGAAGATTCCAATAAAGAAGAACCAGAAGAACCAGTCATTATATCAAGAATCACAATATTACCAGCCTGATATGAACTCACTAAAAGCAATCAAGCAAAAGAATTGAAAGTCATGATGAAGAATAGTGTACGGAAGACTTATGAATGAAAGCATTCTGAGATCCAGAACCAGAGGTTCTCTCATATGGAGGGAGGAGACTATGATGATTGATTGTTCCGGTACACCAAACTTATCTCTATATAAGTCATTATATCATCCACAACATCCATGATTCAGAATTCCACATCAGATGAATGCAAAGAATGTTCTCCAGAGAAATTGAATAAAGAAAGTATAAAGAGCAATCTCAAGACTTTGAGTCATATCAGAAAGAGACTCCAGTATGCAGATAAGAAGAAGACAACTTGGTGGAAAACCTCTAGTGCACAACAAAAGCGTGGTGAAGATTTCCTATAACATCAAGATGACTACTCATAAGATCAGATCTCATGATGACAGAAGAAGTACCACATGAATATGTTCCAGTTCTCCAACTATGATATACTCTATTATTCAGATCTACATGAAGCCTTCACAATGTTCCAAACTACAGTACAAGCATTACTCTACCCATGATGAAGTCTAGAAAGAAGAAAATGATTTCTCCAATACATATCTCCACAGATGAGCAGATAAGCATACATTTTGGTAAAGCCTCTATCCAAGACGAAAGGACCTGCATACTCAAGCTAGAGCTCATGGAAATAACTCTATTAATTGGAAGGGAAGACTCTCCAAACTAGAAGAAGGTACACAAACATTTATTTTTGTGATTTAAATAACTCTCTAGTTAGGAGGGAGCATTTATTTGCAATTGAAAAATAGTCCAGATTGGACAGATGATTTCCTATTCGGAAAGTGGATTGAGATTTCTGACGGACAGTAACTTCCCATTGTAGTTAACATGGGAGGCAGACTGATTGATGATGTATCATAGACAATGAATTCCCATTATGGAGAGTGGTCTAGGACAATCATTCTTCTTGGCAGTCACTCTGAGTAGTGGTCAAGTAGAATGGTCCGCCTTGTCGGGCAGTCATTCTTTCGAAGTTCACAGTTGTGAGTAGTTTTGAAGAATCATCTGTTTTGGAGGTTGATGCAGGACATACATTCCTCGATGGTTATACATTCTCTCCAGGTTACACTTTAGTGTCGGAGGAATGGCCCAGGGTGGGGAATGGTCTGGACAGTTATTCCTCGAGGGCAGTCTCATTCTCTCCAGGTTACACTTTGTTTAGTGTCAGAGGAATGGCCCAGGGTGGGGAGTAGTC
>JASDQU010688151.1:52655-64977 GCA_032191745.1 Picea mariana
CAGAAGATGCCACCTGGGAGTCGACCACCATTCTACAACAATTCCCTCATCTGAAGCCTTGAGGACAAGGTTGGTCTTCAAGGGGGAGGGCATGTTAGGGACCTAACCTCCCTAACCCCTCACGTAGGTAGAATAATATAATTCCATGTAATAAAGGCCAATATTAATAAGGCCTAGCAATAAGGAAGCATAAGTCAAATTTAAGAAGACCTAATAGAAGATTCCACTTCTAGAAGGATCTTCCTCTAGATTGTTCTTTTGGATAGATAGATTTAGTATAAATAGAAGTAGAGGGTATGAGAAATCTTGTCTTGGATATTATTGTAATAGAGCCCTACTCTACCAGAGGTTTCCCCCTCGAAGAGGCCAGTGAACATTGCTCTAAGTAATCAAAGTTCTCTTTCTGGTGTTATTTTGGTATTATTCTGGTATTGTTCTGGTTATATCATTGTTTCTTTTCCATTTCTAGCTAATTATTTATGTTCTGCATACTATTTTATATATGGAATACTACAATTTCCTTCAACAAATCTGGCCTAACAACTGCTTTTTCTGCTGGATTATCCCAACTCACCAAAGTGTTACATTTTCTGCCATATATTGATTCAAATGGACTCATTTTCAATGAGGCCTGATACCCATTATTGAAGGCAAATTCAATTAAATGAATATAATATTCCCACTTTGATGGCTGATCCATTACATACATTCTAAGCATGTCCTTAATTATCATGTTATTCCTTTCTGTTTTCCCATTTGACTCTGGATGATACACTGTACCGAGATTCAAATTTGTTCCAAAACCCTTCCAAAAATAGGATGTGAACTTTGGATCTCTATCTGAAACTATTTCCTTAGGTGCTCCATGTAGCCCAACAACTTCTTTCATGTAGATATCTGCAATATTTTTTGCCTTGTATGTAGTCTTTACTAGAATAAAATGTGTTTCTTTAGTCAATTTATCCACCACCACCATGATGGAATCATGCTGCTTCACTGTTATGGGAAGCTTAGTAATAAAATATACCGTGAAAACTTCCCACTTCCATTTTGTAATGGACAATGGCTGTAGCAAACTTGATGGGTTTATATACTCTATCTTCACTTTTTGGCATTCTATACATCTGGATATGTAATTAGCCACTTCCTTCTTCATTCCCGGACAAAAGTATTGGCTTCTCACAACTGCAATTGTCTTCTGATATCCTGGGTGTCCGGCATATGGCACATTATGCATCTCCTTCAACACTACATTTTTCAGCTCACTAGAATTTGACACATAATTGGTACCTTTGTACATGAGAATTTCGTCTTCTTTCAACTCATAAAAAAATAAATTAATGCTGAAAATTACCTTGTTGTAATGTTTCTTTTATTTTCACATATTGCTGATCTGAATTTGTTGTTGCAATAATTTTGTCCTTCAAATCTGTCCTGTACATGTTGATGGCTGCAATATGCACTTCATGAGCTCTTTTTTTTAGTGCATCAACCACTTGATTTTCCTTTCCCTTTATATGCTTATTTTCGAAGTCATATTCACTCAGAAATTCTAGCAATCTAGTTTGACTAGAATTTAGTGTTGGCTGTCCAAACAAATGCTTCAGACCACAGTGGTCTGTCCTTAGCTTGGATTTCTTACCCATAAGGTAATTCCTCCACATTTTCAATGCATGTGCAATCGCTATTAACTCCAAGTCATGTGTAGCATAATTACTCTCATGATCTTTTAATTTTATGGACCCATACCATACCACATGGTTCCTTTGACTAAGAACTCCACTGAGTCCTTCCTTGCATGCATCAATGCACACGCCAAAATCTTCGTTTGGATCTGCAATATTCAATATTGGTGCACTTGTCAATATTTCCTTCAATTGTTGAAAACTCTCTTCACACTTGGAAGTCCATTAAAATTTCATTCCCTTCTTTTGCAAGGAAGTGATTGGACTTGTAATCCTTGAGAACCCTTTTATGAATCTTCGGTAATAACCGAAAAGACCCATGAATGATCTAACCTTTATGACATGCTTTGGTATTGACCATCCTCTAATTGTCTCTATCTTCTAAGGATCAACTTCTATCCCTACTACTGATATTATATGCCCCAAGTAGTGAATCTTCTTTTGATAAAGGATGCACTTACTTAGCTTAGCATACAATCTATGCTCTCTTAAAACTTGCAACACCATTTATAAATGTTTCTCATGTTCCTCTTTTGATTTAGAGTGGACGAGGATATTATCTAGAAACACAATCACAAAATTGTCCAGGTACTCCCTGAACACTCCATTCACCAAACACATAAAAACTGTTGGGGATTTTTTTATCCCAAATGGCACTACTGTGAATTCACAATGCCCTTATCTTGTTTTGAATGTTGTCTTGCTGATGTCTTCTTTATTTATCCTTACTTGATGATAGCCTGATCTCCTGTCAATCTTCGAAAATATTCTTGCACGTTTTAGTTGGTCAAACAAATCATCAATTCTTGGCAAAGGATACTTATTCTTTATGGTAACTTTATTAAGCTACCTAAAATCAATACACAACCTTAAGGTTCCATCCTTCTTCTTCACAAAAAGAACTAGGGCTCCCCAAGGCGACACACCTGGGCATATATACCCCTTCTTCAAAAGTTCTTCAAGCTGCATCTGGAACTCTTTTAGTTCTGGTGTGCCCATTCTGTAAGGTGTATTAGACACTGGTGTTATAAAAACAGGATCACGGAGCAATAAAATAAAACATATGCAAAAATACAACACAAAAAATACACAATACAATAGAGACACATATATACATGGTTCACCCAGTGTGGGATACGTCCACCAGAGAAATTAACAGGTCCTTCCTTTATTATTATCCAACAAATGAAGGGATACAACCTACATCACACCTAATGTAACTTCCTCTTCTTTCTCTCACAATATCCTCACTCAAAATACAATATTCACAATGATACATAGTCGCAATACATTTCACTCATAAAAGAGGGTTTCCTTCTAAGGAAAAAAACCCTAACATGATTTCTATCATCAGACCTGTGACCTTATAATGAACGACCCAGATTTACTATGAAATTACAATATACATTTACAAGGAAATTTTTCCTTCTGGGGTTTCACCCCTGAACCCCCATTGGGAAACACTGTCCCCTGAACCCCTTCCGGGGGCCTGCTTTCCCCTAGACCCCCCAGACCCTGTAGGGGGGTAACCCCCCTACACTCCTCTGCGTGGAGGAGTGTACATTATTCTGGGGTGTAAAGTCTTCATGGGGTATAAACACAACTAAAAACAAATACCTCTAAATCAGGAAGATAATCAGGCTCCACAACCAACAACTAGGGCAGCTCCTGGCACCAAATCAATAGAGAAATCAATGTTTATCTTTGGTGGAAATCCTCGAATTTCTCTAAAACAATATTCAAAATACCTCAAAACTGGATGGTCTTCAATGCTTGCCACTTTGTCTTTTGTTGCCTCCTCCATATGGGCTGCAAACATCTAACATCCCTTCATGAAGCTCTTCTTCAATTGCATAGCTAAAATCTCTCTAACAACTACAACTCTTGGAATGCCTTGAATCTTTCCTTTCTTCCCTTCCTCATCACGACATGTGGTTGTCGTTTTGTAACAGTCTAGGACAACATAATGATTTTCCAACCAATCCATGCCAATTAGAAAATCATATGAACCCAATGGTATGATGTTTATATCCACCTTTGTATGAGTCCATTCATGTATATCGAACAATCTTTAACCAACTCATTGATTTTCCTCTTAGCCCACGTGACTAACTGAACTAACCAAGATTTATTATGCTTACTTCTTTGCAAGTGAAATATTTCAACAATGTTAGCATTTATGTAACTATGGCTATCTCCAGAATCAATTAAAATTGCTATGGGCTCATTATTGATCTTACCTTCCACTTCAATCATGGGAAATTGATATTTAGCGTGCTTGTTATCCAAGGCTGCATAAATATTTGGCATGATTATTCCCATGTCTTCCATTTTTTCAGCCTCATGAATGTTGTGGACAACTCTCATTCTTTCTCCTTTGTGAGGGCAATCCTTGTATAGATGATTTCTCGCACATCCCAAAAATTGCACTGATTGTTGCCTTGGCCTTTTTCCAAATGAATCTGTAGTCTTTTGTTCATTTTCGGCGACTTGACCTTGCTAATTTTTTGGGGAATTATTCCTGAAAAAGGGTGGCTTAAAACCCTTCTCCCTTTGATCCTTTTTACCCTTCATCTTATCATTCCAATATTTTTGGAAAATTGGTCTTCCTTTCCTCTGCTCATACAGGTGCTTTGCTCTCCTTATGGTTTCCTCGAAGGTTTTGGGGTTATTATATTGAATATTATCATTGTAGAAAGAGGGTAACCCACTCATAACCCTTTGGATTTTGACCTTCTCATCCTTGATGAGGTCAACATAGTTTAACAAATCAAAGAACTACTTCTCATATTCCTCCATTTTCATGGTTCCCAACTTGAGTTCAAAGAATTCTTTCATCTTTCTTTTATAATAATGTTTGGACAAATATTTATCTTGGAAATATCCCTTGAACTTCCTCCATGAGATTCTTTTCTCATCAAGGTTATTGGTTTGCTTAAGTTGATCCCACCACATGGTTTCCTTCCCTTACAAGTGGTAGGTGGAAATTATAGCTTCTACTTGGGATGGGTAATCATGTAGCTGAAAATATTTCTTCATTTCCAATAGCCAGGCCTCAACATATTCTCCCTTCTTGTGCTCTCCATTGAAATTTGGTGGCTTAATCTTCCTGAGTTCACCCTGCAAGATGTCTGCCTTAGGTCTTCTCCTTTTCCTCCGAACATGAGATAGACTTGGGATGCTCCCTAGACTTGGACTTGCTTGATTTCTTCTAGTGGAATGCCTTGGTAAATGATGGCATCTACTCATGCTTCTTGACTGCCTATCATTCCCATGATCATCTCTTTTGCTATGGGATCTTTATGTTGATACTTTTCTAGCACTAGTTTTTTGCTTGGTACTATAGTCCTTGTTAAATTGCTTCTGTAGCATATTTAGGCTTTGAAGTATATCTTATTGAGCCTTCATGATCCTCTCATTATCGACCCTATAGCTCTGCAATTCTTTTTGTAGGCTTCTCATAGTTACAGTCCCCCTCCTTTCTCTTCTCCCATTAGACTCAGTCTCAGTATTACCCATGTTGGTTTGTAGACCTCCAATTTCTTCTTCATGGCTATAAAATTCTTAAGCATCCTCCATGTCTCTAGTTCTAATGTAGGAACTAAATTATGCTTTTATGTATCTCTAATTCTGCAATAGTGTGCATGCAATAATTGTTGTTAGAATTAAGAATATTTCAAAATATTTATCAATTATATTACAGGTCATTCTTCATTTTAAATTATGAATAATATTAATGCACTAATACCAAGTAGAATTCCTTAAATGCGTTCATTTTCGAAACAAATTTCCAACGACTATTTGTTTGCTCCAACCCAAGCTTCGAGATGAAAGTTATGGTGGAAAAACAATGAAATAATATTCATTAGCACGTGCAACATAGTAGCAACGCTCAACAACCGTCCGATCATTTCTTGATTAGATCTCCATCGTTGACCTGTCTTAATGGATTCACCACGGATCTAATTCATATCTCTCCTTCATTTTGGGATTTCACGTTCTCCAATTTGCACCCCTAGTTCCACTGCACTCACTTTGCACTTATACTTAGATTTCTTACTGTATTCACGGGCTCGCGGGTGGTAGACTTGCATAATCATAGCATATCTAGATTTCTTACTGTATTCACGGGCTCGCGGGTGGTAGACTTGCATAATCATAGCATATCTTCATACTTTTTCATGAACCCACCACCAAGACTTAGCTTCTTTTACCTTTGTAAACCTATAATATTGTAACCTTCCTTTCATAATTTCATCTGATAAGTCTCAACACTTAACCATTTTTCCATCTACGTGGAGTCACAGACTCATAATCTTGTAACCTTCCCATATCTGTTTACCCGCCATGCTCTTCACACCCAAATTCTTAGTGCTTAGTCAAATTTTGAAATTTCACCACGGGTTCAGGTGATCCCATATTTCTTTTACTCTTGGAACTCCATCCACCCGTACACCCGACCGATCCTTAGGACTTAGTCAATTTTCCACTTCTTACCATAATTTTGTGGGACTGACAGTTGGTCTGCCACATGGATCAACATCATCTGCCAACTATCATCCCATCCAACATGTACCTACTACCATGGAAGTACATGTCTTTTTTCTACCATGTTAGCTGACATGTGGCATCCACATCATGCCGACGTCATCGTACGAAAAAATACCCAATTTTTTTTTTTATTTTGCTTATGTTCAAAATTTCCAAAGAGGCTTAATTCTTCACATTACCCATGGAATTTATTTCAATTTTAAGACATTAATTTAATAAAACAAGTTGCAGACATACTCGAGAATTGATTCTCTGTGAATTTCTGCTTCAACATTTTGCTAACTCGGCCCATCGAGGCTCAACGTTGAAAACTGCACTTTGATACCACTTTGTAACATTCCTAGCCACTCAGGCTAGGTCACGCCACTCAAAAATCTCCTCTTTTACAACTCTGATACCATAATGTAATGTTCCCAGCCCAACAAAGGGACATTACAATATGAAATACACATAAAAATGAATTTTCTGCTAATTAATTAATTCTTTTACTGTTAGCTGATTTGTTGTAGCTTACAATTACGAAATTAAAACAGATTTAGCTACTTCCTATAACCATAAAATAGATGCATCTAAAGCATACCAAATTAACATGAATGCATCTTAATCGTTCACACAACATCATATAAATCATTCTCATTTACACATAGTTCATGCACAACAATAACACATGTAAATAACTCAACAACAAGATAAAACACTTATCTTTAAACAATGATTGTGCAACTAGTTACTTGGGACAAACATTCCACCCAAACATAGACTAATTGTTCCAAATGTCAACAACTAGTCACCCTCAAGTTGAGGCTAGTAATCCAAAAAATAGGGTGGTCTCTCACAATCCACTCGTAGCTCATAAAAATCACAACCCAACTGATATTCTCCTACAACTATCCCAATTTTCCACCAGCTCTCTTCCTCTTGACTTGTCCAACCCAAGGAATGTACCATTCATTTATCAGGGATAAACCATGGGATGTACCATATGTTTATCAGTATTATCTCAAGGAATGTGTCATTTGTTTATTAGGTTTTCTCTGACACATGTAGCTAGGAATCTCTTAGCTGGGAACACAAGGGAAATTGATGCTAGGAAAATTATCAACAAACCAACAACAAACACTTGTTGTTTTAGTGCAACTCACATGATAGTTCACTCTCCAAGCATGGAAACTTGGTTCTTCATTTTTGTAGCTCCAATTCATTCCAATTATGCTCCATCATGCTCTAAAATTATCCCTCCATGGATGCATCAACTTCAAGCTCTGTTTCTTGCTCTCTCCTTCCTTCCCATGCACAAAATTGACTAACTAAAATTGTTGTCCCAACCCATAGGAATTTCCTCTCTTTGGCTTGCCTTTCTTAACTCACACTCTTCCCCAAGCTGATTGTACTCAACCCCTATGTGCCCAATAACTTTTGGATGTGACCACTCACACCCACCCTCTTACATAAATTTAATGATTGGCTTTGGGAACACTCAATAAAAAATTGGAAGGTTCATATACAATTAACAAATTTAGGAAAATGGGTTAAATTAATATACATGGGTATTTCCCCCTTGGGCCCCTCTTGGCCATTATCCTAGACACTCCTCCCTCTTGTGGATTAATTCAACCCCCATCTATTGCCCATGTCCCCTTAGCATTTGGTGTCACATTTTTTATTTATTTATTAAAGTATTGAAATACAATTCACATATTACATCACTTTGGCAGTAGCCACACATTATATTTACATAAGCATTAATTAAACCGGGGATTATAGTGGGGATGTTACAAAGAGTTACTGTGTGGTTATTAGACTAGAGAGCCATATGATAAAAGGCTAGTGAGCCTACCATTGTAATATGTAATCACACTCGAATATTAATAAAAATACATCACTGCTATAGACGAACCAAACAAAAAGAGTATGGGGGATAGAACTCCACTAGAAGGAAAGGGGGATAAGGGTCTTAGAAGAGGGGCTAAGCCAAGGGGGATTAATTCAAGAAAATATTAGATTAATATTTTCTATTTCCTAAAGTCTCAAGTATGGGATTTTTTTTATGCTAAGTTCCTAATGATGAGGAACGTATCACCCAAGTGGGGACAAGTGGGGACAAGTGGGGATAGGGTAGTTCCCAACATGACAAGTGTCAAGTTGGGAACATGCATACTTAAAGTAAGAACTTAGTACATTTTGGGTATCATTATCTCATTATTCACTCACTCACTCTGGTCATACATACACGCTGCCATCCATCAACCATACATGTACTTGGGAAATATTTGGAAGCTGATTGTAACCAATAAACCTGGTAAATTACGTTGAAGAAGAGAGTTGTCAAGCCCATGTGCATTTTGAAGAAGTGGGTTGTAAATCTTGTGAGCATTCTCTCCAGGTTAGAGAACTGTTGGGAATTGTTTCCCTGGGTTCCAAGCTGCATCTACAGGGCTCTGAGACTTTCTGTATGACCTATTGCTGAAGCTTTGGAAGGGAAGTGGGACAATCGAAGGATCGTTGAGCATAGAAGAGGTACACTTTCTGGGGTGGGACAGACTATGGGGAATGAGAGGATGTAGGTTGGTTGTTGTAGTTGGAACATTAGTCTGAGAATTTCTGTTGCTAATAGACCTTAGTTGGCTTAGGATTCCTTTGCCTTGGTGGAGTTTTAGCCCCAACGTGGCGGTGACTTGTTGTTGACAGTTTATGAGCAACAAAGTCTATGGATGGGAGGAAAGTAAGAGGTTTGCGCATAGTTGGTGACTTATTTACAAAAGATAAGTGTTTATTATGTGTTTGTTTTAATTACTATGTGCTTATTTATCTATTTTTTGTTATGGGTATTTACTGTTTTAACTATGCATAAGTTTATATATTGTTGGAAATGCATTTACGTTCATATGCAGAGAATTTAAGTAATTAAATGGTATTAGAGAGTCAAATTTTTTATGTGGCATAGCTCAGCTTGGGGCTGAGGATGCTAGAATGTGGTATCATAGCTCCAATTTCAATAGTGAGGTTGGATTGGACAAGATAACATAGCGTTGAAGATAAAAAAAATTGTAGAGATTTATTTTTCAAAGGATGTTTGCAACATGTTTGATGAAATTATTGCAGTGAAATTGGGGAAAATTCACGGGTGATTTGAAAGATTTGAGCCCAAGAGTTAAAAATATTCAATTTCAGTGCAATTACAGTGCAACCATAACATAATTGGAAACAATTGGGTGAAATTGAGAAAAATCCCAAATTTCTGCAGTGTACTTCATGGAGATTTCGACGTGGATGAGTCAAATTTTATGTACAGGATCAAAATTGGTTGTATTGAGCATAATTATAGATCTCTAATGGTGGATGAAGAAATAATTATTGAATTGGGCAATTTTGGAAAAATTCGAAAATAGGCAAAATTGGAAATATTTGGGTATTTTTTTGTATGGTGACGTCAACATGAAGTGGGGGGCACATGTTAGCTGGTGTGGAAGAGGGGTGATGTGAACTTCCATGGTGAAAGGTACATAGTGGAGATTAGGAATAGGTGTGTCAAGTGGTAATTGATGTGGAGTCATGGTGGTGGGCACTTGCTTGTTTAGCGAAACCATGATTCTGAGACTCGTAGAATCTTGATGCGGGGGGGTCCCCTGGTGGTTTTGGAAACCACTAGGGGTGAACAATACACTTGGAGCTGACACATCATCGAGAGGAAACTAGTGCTATTATATTGTGTACCCCCCCCCCTCGCTTTTGTTAACGATCGGTGGATCAGAGGGGATCTCAATACAACTGTGACCGTTGATCCCGATCACGGTTGTTAATTGACAGCCAAATCTCCACTATCTAATCATATGGACCTGCAAGTTGGAGTGCATGGAAAAATTTGTGTGGGATGGGACCTGCCCATTCCCATGACCAATGTATATGTTCCACGTAGAACACCCAGGATTGTGGAGGCCCGAAAATTAAGTAATCCATGCCAGGAGAGGAAGGAAAGAGAGAAGAAGGTGAAATATAAAAGGTGTAAGGGTTGATGATGCAAGAAAGGATAGCCATAGGATGACATGGAATCATTCAATGGGTGTCAAGTGGATCAAGATGCCATGTTAGCTTCTCAATCAGCTTACATTTAGAGAAAATGGTGATGTTTACTCACAAAATCAGGTATTTTCGGGGTCATTAAATTGCAGGCCACTTTTAAAGGACTAAACAACATTTTTAGGCAAATAAAAAACCACGAAAAATAGAGTGTATCAATGTACACAATGTCTTTTACGAACATAAATATACATATAAATAGATATTCATAACATAATAATTAATTAATAATAATAACTATTAATAATGAAAGGACGTGTCTCAAAGGACATGACTATTGGTTAAGGGCACCCCTGCGTGGGTATATAAGCAAGCCCTCATTCTCATTTGTTATCTTATCTATTCATATTTTATACATTATTCCTACATGGATTATTATGTTATATTCCAAGTATTTTGGATAATTCTTGTGTGAGTGAACTTTGTTCGTCTTGGAATATAACATAATAATCCATGTAGGAATAATGTAAAAAATATGAATAGATAAGATAGATAAGATAACAAATGAGAATGAGGGCTTGTTTATATACACACGCAGGGGTGCCCTTAACCAATAGTCATGTCCTTTGAGACATGTCCTTTCATTATTAATAGTTATTATTATTAATTAATTATTATGTTATGAATATCTATTTATATGTATATTTATGTTCATAACATTGCCTTCCCCTTAAAAAAAAATTGTCCTCAAAGCATACTTTATGGAAGACTTAAATCTCTTGCTTTAGCTTGTAATTATTGTCTCATGCTTCTTCATTATTGAGTTAGTAATCGTTGAGGACCTGAGACGATAGGATCCTCTAAGTGCTGAGCAGAACTCTCGCATTGTAAAGGAGTCTTCCCATCCTAATTCGATCTTCTGCATGGGGAGTTTATAGGGTTCTTGGAAAGAACTTGATGTATTTTGACTCCCATGATAGCTTCTACTTTGAGCATCACTTGTAGTGGAAGTAATAGTCTTCGACATAATTGGCTAAAGTATTGATTTCTGTGATTAGGATGTCGATAAGGCATCCTCAAAACTTGATCTTTACTTCGTATACTTGTAGCTTTTTCTTGATTAATTGTTGGAATTGAGTTTTCTTCATATCTCTAGCTTGTTTGTACCTCGACATTTGAAAACTTCTTTACATCAGTTGGATTTGTCTCCTTTTGAGTTGTAAGGTTGATTGGGTCCGTTGTTGTTTCCTTATCGACTAATGATGTTTTGCGATCTATCTTTTCTTGTAAAGTCTTCTTATCATGTTTCAACTTTTTAATTTGTGTTAGTAAATTTTGATTATGAACCCTTAGGTGTGAATTTTCTTCTTCATCTTCTGATTTGTCGACTTCATTTATAATATTTCGATTATCTGGCTTTTCATCTTTCATCTTTTTAATTTGTTCAAGCAATTTTTTATTAAGGTTCTTCAAACGAGAAGCTTCTTCATCATTTCCTGATAATTTCTTCCCAAGATCTTGATTCTCTTGCTCCAACTCCTGGACACGTTGTTTTGTATCCTTTGACCTTTTAATTTGAGTAAGAAGTTTTTCACTATGATTTTTTAATCGTAATATTTCTTCATCTCATTCTTGTAAGTCTTTGTCCATTTTTTATCTTTTGGTATTTAGTTATTCATTTTGTGCAATGAGTTCCCGAATACGCTCTTTGAAGTAGTGATTATCTTTCTATATTAACCCATTAAAATATTTTTCCTTCTCAATTTCAAACTGTAATTTTTTATTGCCTGCTTTATAATGTCCTAGTTCTCCTTCCAATATTCATGATTGTATTTCTGAATTACGTTAATATTCTTCCATAATAAATGATTTTTAAATGTTTCTTCAATCCTTTTTAGAAAAATTCCTTTTCTTTATACTCCTATTATATAAATTGTTACACATCAAAATTGCTCACTTTGATAGTGTCGCAAGTGTCGTCATTACAAAGGTTGCAAGTGTCGCATTTTGCTCACAAGGTCGCAAGTGTCGTGTGTTGCTCACAAGTGTCACAAGAGAGAATACTTCTA
>JASDQU010688152.1:9445-31066 GCA_032191745.1 Picea mariana
TATTGACTTCCTCAACCCTCAATTAGTCATGAGGTTTGCACCTTCTAGAATATTCTAGAAAATGCACTACATGGATATCCCCACACATTTAAGTAATGGGGGCTAACGTGGCATCCACTCACACCATGGTGATCAATATGGTAGGTCAAGTTGCGGGAGGCATAAAGTTCACATACAAACTCTTATTAAGGCGATTATTGCACCATTGAAAAGGTATCCATGCGTATAATATAGCTTCTTTCTCCATAGTTAGGTTTAGACCATAAAAAAGTGTCGTTTGATGCCTCAAAATGGCTCCAAAAGATTTTAGATGGTTTTTTGGACCCAAATTTCCAAATTGGGACAAGTTACTAAAATGACTCTACAAGTTAATTCCTCCTATGTTTTCACCCGTAAAGCATCGAAGTAGATGAAAAATAATATATTGATAAAATATAGATCACAAACTGATATCAAATCAAACTTCCTATTCTAGTAAATTTGAACCTTTCATGGTGACAACGATGTGAATTCTTGAAAAGATAAAATTCAGTAAATTCATGAGTTACATTTTACAAGAATTTACACCCTACAAGCTTACTATCTTGGTAAATTGATATTTTGAAAGTGAAAGACCTTTACTTTCATAAATTGCATCGATCATTTTTGACCAAGGCATTCACTTCCCTTTTTGAATATTACTCTTGATTATTCCACTGATGTTACCACTTACACTTGATGATATAATAGTATACACCCACTACCATGGTTGAAAAATTAAACAAAGAAGGAGGTAAAATTATATATAGATAAAAATAATTGAATTAAATAAACTATATGTTGGCACAGGGGCAGACCCAGGGTTCAACGCTAAAACAACGCACCAACAAAACCCTAACTACCGGCCCTTTCGGCAACACCTACGAAGCAGATGAAGTCTCACCTGAGGTAGAGGTAGGGGTGGTTGTAGGAATCAAGTGTCTGCAACCTTAGCTGGGACACATATATGTGATTCCTTACTTAACATAACACTCAACACTGTTGGATATTTAATATGCAATTAATAACCACTTCACAGGTACAATAGAGCTTCACAGCATTCACAATGAACTAGATTGTTTGATCACTTATCATCCACAGAGTATTCAGATATAACATGTCAAGCACTTAGCATATACATGTGAATCAGACCTAACATTCTACATATCATAGGCACTAAGAATAAGCATATATAACAGATCTATCTACTCACCTCAAAGCACTTAGCAAATAATCACATCAATGCATCATAACAAGGCACAAAGTGGAAAACACATGATTTACGTGGTTCACCCCCACCCTGGGGCTACGTCCACCAACTCTTCTTCTTTATTATCGTCGGCCAATCGGTTACAAGCGTAGAGCCTTAAAACCCTTACTTTGCACATGACATAATATCTACGTAGCTCGCTAGATCCTTCTTCCTTGACTTTCATCACAAAGCCTTCTATACCTTCACACAAGGAATTGCACTAAGCTCTACAAGTCTATACAAAATGCACAAAAATCTTGATCACACAGATCTCCCCTTGGCACTTAGCCTATATCACATAGATACAATATTCTTCTCTATTACTTCCTTCTTACATTTTCCTATCCTTCTATTTATACATACAAAATGGGCCTAAGTGTGGGTAAACCCATGGGCCGACATCCCTTTCCCATTACATATTCCCAAAACCCAAAAAATGGACCCAAACGTGGGCCGAGATTTTGCAATCTTTCCTTCATCTGGCACTCCATCTTCAATAGGCTATCGAAGTCCCAAAAATGGTCAAATATGACCAATTGCTCCCAAAACTTGGTTAAGGGCCAACAGGCCCCCAACACTCACCTGTGATGCGTCCCGAATCACTCTGGTCTGAGAAATTCTGCCTCAAACGCCTCGAGCTTGGCTCGAGATACTTTGACCTACTGCAATGCTACGACCTCTTACTCAATGAACTCCTGGATGAGTGCATCATTGATTAGCCCTTCTAGGCGATGTTCTTCTATGATGATGACCTATTATAGCTCGACTCCTTGGATTTCAACTTCGGTGAACAGTTGGCATGCCTTCTCTTGCACTGGTTAAAGTCATTAAGAGACTTCCATCACTTTTCTCTGGATCTTGTGGATCTGTTGCTGGGCCATGCACTGTTATGGAAACCTATTCATTCTTTCAACTGGTGTTAAGGACTTCAGCTACGCCTGTAGCGTATCTGCATGCTACTTTGCTTCCTGGAGCTGCGACTCCAGCGCCTGTAACTCTGGATTTTTTGTAAGGTTTTCATATGTCTGAGCGCTCCTGGAGCTTAGCTTCTTGCACTCCAAGGAAAGGGCTTTCATTCTTCGAACTGCACTGCGAGCAGTTGCCCCATGCACTACTCTGGAAACCTCTTCATTCTTTCAACTGGTGTTAAGGACTTTAGTTACGCCTGTAGCGTATTTGCATGCTGCTTTGCTTCCTGGAGCTACGACTCTAGCACCTGTAACTATGGATTTTCTGTAAGGTTTTCATATGTCTGAGCACTCCTGGAGCTCAACTGCTTACACTCCAAGGCAAGGGATTTCATTCTTCCAACTGCACTGCGAGTAGTTGCCTCCCTTAGATCTCTGATTTCTTGAGGAGTCTCGGGCACGGTATGAAGTTCCATATTTGTGATGCGCTGCTAAATATTTTGGATTACTTCTTCAAGTTGCACCTCCTGCTGTGGGACTCATTCCTCAGTTTTCAATTCTATGACTGTCACAGAGAGAAGTGCATTGTGAATCCTTTCTCGTAATTTGAGTTTCTCTGCGAGAAACTATTCCTTGTTTTTCTGCAGCGCTGCCTTCTCTTCATCCCATTTTGCTTGTAGAGTGAGCTTTTCCTTTTCTGCAGTACTTCTGTGGTCCTCAAGGTCTTTCTATACTTGCGCTAAATCTTGGGTGGCTTGTGATGTCTCTTCTTGAGCTCTTCGAAGGTGAGCTTTGATTGTTTCAACAATCTGATGTAGTTGGGTTGGCTCATCACCTAACTTTGGTGTTCCTGATGGCAGGGGCGTAGTGAAAACTACGCAGCTAGACTGTATTTCTTGCTGTACTCCTTGAAGCTCGTCCCTGATGTGACTAAACACTTCCTCCTTCTTGGCTTCCTTCTTTTATGCTATCTCTAGCAAAGTATCATTCAGTGCAACGACTATGAAGTCAAAGTCATCCAGAGTGAGAACAGTCTCAAACTTGGTTCTGGTTTCCTTAGCTTTCTTCCTGGATGAAGGCTTTGGTGGGGTAGCCTTCCTTTTCTTGGAGGGATCCTCCTCCTCTCTAGGCGGTGTAACTTTGCCTTTATTTTTCTCGACTTCTGTGCTACCTAGCTCTCCACCATCACTTCCCTGCTCAGGTGAGATCGAAGTGGTCTTCGCAGAAGTACTGTTGACATCTTGAAATTATTCATCTTTCTTGGTCTTTCTTGGTCCAGGGGTATCATGCACAAGTTTTGGACTGTCTATATCAGAAATCTCCATGGGGTCTATTGAGATGAGGAGGTCTACCAACCACTTCTTGGTGATTTCTTCCAAGTCTTCTTCTGTTAACTTATAATAGGACTGTAACTTCTTCTTGTGCTCGTTAGCGCACATTGTGATGTATATAAAGTGCCTGTTTGCGCTGAACTTCATCAGGGGCCGAAACCTATAGAGGGTGTTCAGAGTGATGCATGGTGTAGACTGGATTGCGATCTTCAATTGACTGTAGTAGGTGTGGAAGATGGCATTGGATTTCCACTGCTTGTTCATATCACTCGAGTACCACAAGGTACTGAACTTCACAGCCAAAGGTTCAAAGGGATCGATGTCAAGGAAGGTTGCACCTTCTGCCATCTCCCATGTGATGAAAGCTATCAATATGAGAAGCCAGTTGAAGTGGAACTCATATCCTTGGTCCTGCGCCCCTCTTCAATCAAGCTCTAGCTGGCTCACAAGGTACTGCACCCAATTCATTTGTAGTCCTTCTGCGCACTTCCTGGTGAGGTCAACAACGAATCCAGTTACTTGGGTGGGCCGATTCTTGCGAAGTATCTTGCCTGCAACCAGCTGACATGCGAGGCGCACTGAGCCACTTTGGATAGAGGCTAACTTGTAACCTCGCATACCCTTCTCTACATCTCCCATAAGTCACTTTGATTCGCTAGGCTAATGCTCGGTCTAAGGTCTTTCCAAGGTAAAACTCCTATGGGTTAGGGCCCTGCATGCTCAGCCCTATGATTTGATTGATCAAGGTCGGATCCATAGTGATGTGATGGTTCAACCATAAGTATCCTCCATGGTAGCAGGACAACAACAATTTCATGCATGTGTTTACTTCCTAGTGTCGGTCGAAGTGCGGGATCTTCATCACATTAAGCAGTGTGGACTGCGCGAGGTTCTGGGTCCATGGCTACAGGATATTATTTGAATTCTTGCCTTTGGTCCTGGTCAAGTACTTATGCAGGGAAAGCATGTTGTAAGCTTTCCAGTCTCTAAGGTTGAAGTCACTAAATTTCAGTGCTGCGAGCTTATCCTGGTCGACGCGAACTGCACGCACCCCTTTTGGAAGGTACACAGTGATCACGACATATTCTAACTCTCGGGGTACATTGTCATAGTTGATGGTGCCGCTCAGAGGGGGTAGATAGGCAGGTAGAATGCTCATAATCAACTTGGCATTAGTGAGGTCATATTTGTGCTTAGTACGTTTCTCATTGGCTGAACGGGACAGACCGACGTGAGCAGTGGATGGAGAGGCTACCAACCCTATCGTGGATGATGCTTATATTCCTATGGATATCCCTTGCTTCGACATGACTCTCTCATTTCTTAGCTCAAGGAGAAATTCTGTTACAGATTCTTCGGTAGCAGTAAGATCGTCGAACATACGTGCTCAGGATAAAATAATTGGGTTCACAACAGTCTTAGGCACTGCACTAGAGTGAACAACAAGAGCGCAATGAGCACTGTATACAATTGCTAATCCGTGGGCTTCAAATTCTCAGTTGGCAAAAGTGTTCTTCATTCATGGTGCGATGAGATAAATAGGCAATCTTAGCAACGGTTTACTTGCAACGGTTATGACCCTCATTAACTCTTCTTCTGTCTTTTATGGCACGGTCCAATGGTCTGGTGGTGAACCATAAATTATTTTCCAGCCATTCGGAGTAGCAGTCGAATGGATATATCGGCTTCCAACAGCTATATTGCTTCGCCATAACGAAGTGGCATATGTCACTGCTCTGATATCCCGACGAAGCTCCAATTCTGCAAAGTTTATTTCTGTGAGGTACCCTCTAGAACCTGTTGTAACTTCTCAATCTTGACCTTCTTCTTTCTTAGCTTCCTAGCCTTTTTCCCCATGAGCTTCGTCTCGATGGGTCTTTTCCCATCCTGATTCTTATTTTCCTTGGGCATAGTCACTTCGCGCTGCTGAGATCCTCTCCTAGGATTCAGGTGCCTCACTTCTTCTTTATCTGGGGTATAAATTTCAGCCTTCGGTATGTTTTCCAATGTTCCTGTAGCTTCGACATATGGGCTTCTAGTGTCAGGTAGCTTCGATCTATTCTCATGTTCTTCAATCAACTGTGCAATCTTTCGAGTCATGAAATATTTTAACTCTTGTCTCTTCTGTTATAAGACTTCTTCTTCTTCCTTCTTTCTAGCTTGATCTCTATCAATCCAAGATTTTCCTAGCAACATGGTAAACGGGGCACTATCTTCAATGAATTTAATAATCTCAAAATCTTCCTTTGTCGAAGTTCAATGGATTGTTGTAGGTATCTGAGCGAGCTTTCCACATAACATCATTAGTTTTCCTCTGAATAGTCCTATTCCTCTTAATGAAGGGATCATAGCAGGCTTCCCTATAGCTTCCCAAGTTCTTATGGGCATAATGTTCACTTGTGTCTCTTCATCAAGGACAGAGTCAATGTCGAAGTCTCCTATTATTGCTTCAATGCATTCTTTTTCTTTGAAAATATCTGATATTCTAACATATCGGTGGTCATTTAGGGTCTCTTTCATTTGTATCAAGACCTTCTCTGATTCTTGCTGGGGTTCTGCCTCTTTTGGATTTTCCTTAGGGTTTTCTTCGTTCAGATTCATTTCTTCCAGCCTAAAGATCATTCTAGGGAAATCCAATACCTCATGGTCCATAGCTTTGCAACAAAGACAACTAGATCCTTTGCCAGGGCATTCCTTAGCAAGATGTCTAGGTCTTCTATAGCTGTAATAGAGGGTCACTCCTCTTTTTCTTTTAAACGATCCCCAACTTCTTCTATACTGCACACTAGGATCATGGTAGCTAATCTGCAAAAAATTCTTTCTAGGATCCTGCATCCATTTGTTAGTCCAAACATTCTTTCTATGCATAGGTAAAACATATCTATCGCTATTCTTATCAAATCTACTCATATCAAACCTTCTTTCATCTATCAGTGCCCCAGTTTTCAAACTAGGATAAACTCTATTAAACATACCTAGATCCATACCTTAGAAACAAAAAGTTTCACTTATCTTACTTCTACAAAGCACAAATTCTCCAGATCTAAAACTTTTAACTACTCTTACCTTTATCAGAGTACAAAGATTACATATCTTACCTCTTTTAGTAAAGAATTCCCACTTTTACCTTTCTCAGAGCACAAAACGTTCAGATCTCGTTCCTTTTCTTCAGATCCAACCTCTTTTCTTTCAGATCGAGCCTCTTTCTTTCAGATCGGGCCTCTTTCTTTCAGATCGGTTAGAATACCGTGCACTAGGGCATAGATCGTCACACAAGACTTCCAGGTTAACCGTTTTTGCACAAATCTTCTTTTTCTCAGTTCCCAACAATCATAGCTTCAGGTCCCAGCAACAGAACCATTTGTTGGCACAGGGGAAGACCTAGGGTTCAACGCTACAACAACACACCAACAAAACCCTAACTACCAGCCCTTTCAGCAACACCTGTGAAGCAGATGAAGTCTCACCCAAGGTAGAGGTAGGGGTGGTTGCAGGACTCAAGTGTCTGCAACCTTAGCTGGGACACATATATGTGATTCCTTACTTAATATAACACTCAACACTACTGGATCTTTAATATGAAATCAATGACCACTTCACAGGTACAACAGAGCTTCACAACATTCACAATGAACTAGATTGTTTGATCACTTATCATCCATAGAGTATTCAGATCTAACAGGTCAAGCACTTAGCATATACATGTGAATCAGAACTAACATTCTACATATCATAATCTCTAAGCATAAGCATATATAGTAGATCTATGTACTCATCTCAAAGCACTTAGCAGATAATCACATCAATGCATCAGAACAAGGCACAAAGTGAACAACACAGGATTTACGTGGTTTACCCCCACCCTGGGGCTACATCCACCAACTCTTCTTCTTTATTATTGTTGGCCAATCGATTACAAGCACAAAGCCTTAGAACCCTTACTTCGCACAGGACAAAAGATCTGTGCAGCTCGCTAGATCCTTCTTCCTTGCTTTTCAGCACAAAGCCTTCTATACCTTCACATAGGGACTTGCACTAATCTCTGCAAGTCTATACAGAATGCACAAAACTCTTGATCACACAGATGCCCCCTTGACACTTAGCCTATATCACATAGATACAATATTATTCTCTATTACTTCCTTCTTACATTTTCCTATCTTTCTATTTATACATACAAAATGGGCCTAAGCGTGGGTAAAGCCATGGGCCGACATCCCTTTCCCATTACATATTCCCAAGACCCAAAAAAGGGACCCAAAAGTGAGCCGATATTCTGCAATCTCTGCTTCGTCTGGTGCTCCATCTTCGACAGGTTGTCGAAGTCCCAAAAACGGTCAAATATGACCAAGTGCTCCCAAAACTGGGTCAAGGGCCAACACTATACTGAAATAAAAATAAAAATTAAACTATGCCATCCATAAAAAGTAGAATCAAATTAAAATGTAAGTCTGTAATCCCACCAATTACATGATATAAATCATGAATATCCTCAAAAAAATATTTTTCAATAAAAACAAGGGAAAGAGTTGGGCAATGTAGGTGAACCATTCGAAATAAAGGCCAATAAAAATATACCCATGGAGTTCACAATCTGAAAGGAAAAACAAGTAAGGTTGTGATATTTGATAATCAAGTGAATAACTTGCAACAAAATTCTTTGATCCAACTACCACATATAAATGTTCCCTTTCATCTAGTGAAACAAATGAATTTACCCAAGAACCTAACAACATAGGTTAATGGAAATGCCCATAAAAACAAATTTCCACTTCAACTATGCGAAAAATTTCACAAACACTCAAACCCACTGAACTTAGTGCCATGAATAAGTGCCTTGCACAATTCAAAACACCAAACTTTCAATTTCATAAGTTGTATAAACTATCTTTCTTTAAAGTATCAATTTCTCCTTATCGTGAAAAATGGTTATTAATTACAAAGATTCAAATGATTCAATGTGATGAGGAAAGAAGAGGTTATTACAACTATGGAGGTAGATTAGAATAATCATGATGGAAAAAAGTGACTCCAAACATAGATTTCTTTGAAAATTATTTCGGTGAGAAGTACATAAAAAAAATTCATAAACCATATATGAAAGAGATGATCAAGGATGGATTTCTAATAAAAAATCAAATTGATAAATAGCATGATTTTTTGATTCCTTATATTTATAGCATAGAAGTATTTTCCAAGTAATCCAGGAATATAAGTCCAAGAGTAACACTTCCTTAAGTTGTCCAAACACGTTCCCAATTTATATGGAAGAATGTCTTTTGATGCTAACTACACGATCCATTTTTTTTTCCAACCTACACAGATGACAAAGAATCCTATGTTCATCAAGTTAACAGTTTGATATGAAATCTCTTCCTTAAATGGCTAACTTATTGAAAATAAATTAGTTTAAAAAGGAAAAATAAGGACTAAAATTAAAACTAATCTTACTAAAAAAATTTATGCTAAGCTACTCTGCATTTAAATTACGTTGGTTGAACATAAATTATATAAAAGCATAACATCAGTGTAGTCATTCAAGTATTCTCATTCCATTAATTTAGCCAAATCTCATACCCTTCTTCTTGATAAATAAACATTGAGTCCTTTTCCACATATTTCTTTCAATAGGAGTCTTGATGTCATTGTTTGATATAAGATTTGAAGTTTTGGACACACACTCTTGTTCCTGGAATTGTTCATCATTACAATCAATCAAATTAAACAGGTAGAACCATACAACTTTAATTATGGATCACCAATCCACCCTTATTCTACCGATACATGTCATCACCAATCCTTTTTCATGCTCAAAAGATAAGATATTTAATAAATATATCATTCAAAAAATATACCAACACCATCCACAAATGTATCTATTTCCTCTTGACATTAATGATAATAATTTTAAATATCCATATTATTATCTTCAATCTCCTGATTAACAAGGAGAAATTACTATGGATATGGAAGTAGTTAGGAAAATCTTGATAACGTACAAATAATCTCAAACAACAATCTAGATTAAATGATTCTCCCATCATAAGAGAATGAAATATAAGATTAGAAGCCATAATTGAATGAGATGAGTAGAACCCGACTTCTAATAAGTGATGAGTTGATGCTAGTCACAATGAATAAGTTCCCTTCCAAGACTGATATCAAATAAAAATCCTTATTCCAATTGACCCATATAGGATTTTTCTTCCAAGTTATGAATAAACTTAAACTCTTCCAAGAGTTATCAATCCAGATTCATGGAATTTTCAAAAATATAAAATCCAATAAATTCATCAGTTACATTCCACAAGAAATCACATCCGTTAAATTTACTACCATGTCTAATATTTTGGTAAAATAAGATTTTAAAATCTCAAGACCTGCAATCTTAGAAATTGCATTGACACTTCCTTCCAAGAGATTCACAACCTATTTGTTACTAAAGATGATTTTCAATTCCAAGCATCTAGTTGATTTAAAAATTCTTATGTGATGAAGTAAGAGTATGATACTATGACATGGTAATAATTATAATGTTCAAGAGTGTAACCAAAGTGAATCAATATCAACAATTCCACAGGGTGGAAGATGCTTCTCAACAAAGTTGGGGTAAGGATTAGGTTTGAAATCATCGTTAATTATAGGACTAGAATTAATTCTTTAGTGAATAATATGATTTATTCCCACAAATTTTCTCAAAGAGATCCCATCAAAAACGTTTATACATGATCTCTATGTTTGGTTTTCAAACATATTTCTAGTCGGTAGGGAAGAATGTCCTTGCTAGTAGATACAATAACCTACTTGTATACAAGAAGAAAATCGAATTAAGCAAGCTACCATCTTGATAGGAAAACTTGACTCAGTTGAAAGCAAGATTATTTACAATTGAAAACAAAGAAACTAATACTAAAACTTATCAAAGAAAACAAAAACTCAAAAATAAAACTTAGCTAAGTTTCATTGTGCTAAGTCTACACTAAAACAATGTTGGTTGAAATAAATCTAAGAAAGTGCTTAATGGGAAAGCAGCCATTTGGATAAATTCAAACCTATTATAAAATAAAAATTGAAAGGAATTAAAAGAGTTGGAGTGGTCTTAATCTAATATATTAAGATTTTTTATTCTCAAACCTTCATTAACTAAGTATAGGACTGCAAAATCAAAACTCAAAGGCAATCCCATTAGGAAAATATTTTCTCAACCAAAATTCAATTAATCATAGAGATATCAAATGGGAAATATTTAAGTGTTGATTTTGAAGGAGGAGATTTTGAGTGTATCAATTTTTTTTTATTTCTTTTTCAATTAATTCATAAAATGATAATCTCTCCATAAAAGGATTACTAGAGGAAAATCATGAGTGTCATGGTATGGACGATGATAAAAAAAATTAATACAAATACACAACTAATAAGCTTTGAGAGTGCAACAAATAAATGTTTATGTTAGGGGGAAATATTAGAATGGAATCCTTTCATCTCATACAAGAAATTCTCCTTTACTTTTCATCCAACACGTCAAAAAATAAAACTAGGTAGAGACTAGAAACACAAAATTAGATTACAGTAACAAGTTAAATAATATTCAACGACAATTTATTAAAATGAAATTTGGTCATAAAGGATTTATACATTGAATATATCTTGAAGAAGAGAAATAAGCCTTACCCATAAGGATAAATAATTCTTTACAACTGAATTTATTGAAAACCAAAAATCAAACTACAGTAAACATGCATATAAAGAAAAGAAACTAGATTATTCTATCCTACTACTATCCTACACTACACTCGCTACAAATGAACTGTGTGAAATCATAATGCCAATGTAGCCATCCATGTAACTCCAAACCTACAATCACATGTTCATTACATATAAGCATAAACAATTGGAGTGACAATAAACTAAAAATAGGAAGAATTAAATTATGTAAATTTCTATCCATCATGCAAAAGATGATATTAGTATTATTCCTCAGAAATCTAGATGAGTAATATCCCTCCAACATTACATCAATTCTATCTTAAAATTTTCAACAAAATCATAAAATTGATGGAGAGATTTCACGAGAGCGTGGTTAGTTTATGCTCAGTCTTCACTTTCTGGCAGTCTAGACATATGGCTATGTAATTAGCCACTTCCTTCTATTAACATCAGTATTTTTATGGTAGAATTATAGGTTGTCCAGAGTCTGCAAAGTCATGCCTTGGTCTTGGGAAGACCAATGCATTCCTAATTGAGTCATTGAGTATGTGTGTGTATGTATTGGTTCATGGGATGATTCAAGAAGCTTTAGGTTATTGATAAAATAAAAGATAAAGTGCATGTCAATGATAATCAAGTCATAATTCTGATTCAAATGGTTTGTATACATCATTACATATTATGAAGGTGAAGAAGTCATTAAGGGTCCATAGGATGTTTATCATCGTGAAAGACTTTGTAAAGGTCCGCGGTTTTGAGTTTAAAATGACTTCATAAAGTGGGAAATTCTATGTCAAAATCAAGTCATAAGTCTAGGAGGGAAGATCTTTTCAAAGTATATCAATAAACATAATCACATGTGATTAAGTCAGTAAAATTGGTGACGGTCCTCATGTCATTTGTACCTTGGAAACTCAAAAAATTTTCTTGTTGTGCAAGTCACTTAAATGATTTGAAAGGTCTTATCACCTCAAATGGGTAATTTCCCTCTCAAAAACTCTCCCTAGAAATTCATACATGCCTCTTCACCACCTTTTATTCATTTTCATGCATCCTCGACCTGCAATTTGGCATTTTCCCTCTCGAGCAATCTCCAACAATCATTTGCTACACAAAATATGTTGTTCACTATGCAAACCATGTTCGGGCTCTCTCGCTACACAACCTCTGTGCAACATCCATTTTCTATGAAAATTCAGTTTCAGGTGTTGCATAACAGGGAAAGGGAAGCTCAAAATCCTCAGCCAGGAAGAAGAGTTCATATGTATAGGGTCATCACAAGTTTTGTTTATTTTATGGAAATCTTGTCCATTGTGAGAAAGTGCAAAGTGTAATGGTGATAAAAGGAGTGAGGGTTTTTGTCAACTGCAATATTTGTTGTATCATTTTATATCCTTTGTACCCCTAATTTAGAGAAGGATGACAAGCAAAAAATCATCATCTAAACCATCTCTACAGTTTTTGCTAAGAATTGTCATGTACAACACTTGCGTAGAAAATTTGCTACGCAAGTACTGTAAGTACATATAGATCGAAAGGACAACATGAGGTGAATGGAAAATTAGTTTTGAGGAAAACACAGGTCCCCCAGTCACTTGCTTCCACCTGTATCTGCACGAATTACAAAAGAATGGATTTTTCTACGCAAGTTCGCTACCCAACTGTTGTAGGTTGCAGTCACACATCATGCACACTACGCAAATGACAGTTTGCAGTCAACTTCAAGATCACTTCTTGAGAAACTGAAGGATAGTTTGGAAAAACCCAGAGAGGTTTTTGTTAATAATGAGCTCAATAACAAAAAAATCTCTCACGTTTTACATAGGTGTCATAGTTTGAGAGATTCAAATGAATATTTATGGTCCATTTTTCCATATTTTGCATTTAATGTTTTCCTGTTTTAGTCATCATCTTTGGGCACATATTCCGTGGAGCGGGAGAAGAATTTTTGAAAAAAAGAGAGGTTTTTGTCAATAATGGACTCAATAAAAAAAACCTCCTTTTAGTTTGTACACAGGTGTTATTATTTGGAATATATGAAATGATATTTTAGGCCTATTTTCCAGAATTTCGCCAAGCCAAATTTGCTGACAAAGTTCTAGAATCTTTGAAATTCGACTTGATGGTCCTCCAACTCAACAAGGTGGATCCAAAATTGATATGGATATTTAATTTTGGATACTCCCCTATCAGATCCCATTATTTTCTCTTCAATTGGCACATTTTTAGTTGGTCAAAAATCAAACCCTAGATTGTAGGATATGAGGAGATTTTTGGAAAATATTATTTCCTAAGCTATTGTAAGAACTCTCTATTTTTGGAAAAGATGGATTTTGACCTCCTTAGGATATAATATGATATTTATCTATATATTTGATCACTTTTAAGGTGCAAGGGGGGAGAGTTGGCAAAATTATAGACATTTTGATCTTCATTGTAATTTTCCGATTCTAATAGAAATACAAATGAAAAAGTCCTGAACTCTTTATGAAAAAGATTGTAATGGCGATGATATGAAGATTGTTCTCTTATATTTGTATGTATTTCTTATGTCTTTACTTTCATCCTCACTTTTCTTCTATTTAAATTGGATAATTAAGGGTCCAGAATTCATCGAATGGTGCTCTAGACTAAAGTGATTTAAACATTGTTTATCTTCTTAACTAAGGTCAGAATTCATCTTTCATGGTGCGATGATTTTGTTATGTGTTTTTGTTCCTCTTTCACCCTACATAATCAAACTCAAAACTGAAATTTCATCACCGTATTTAGCCTTTGTTCCTCTGGGAGTTCTACCTACCAGTCATTGTTTTCTTTTGTTTTCAGGGGTTGAATCCATATCCTGAGAGATACTATACCTCCTTGCCAAAAAACCTTGAAAAAACTACCTCAATCATCTAAACCTAGCCTTTAGTTCAAAACCAATCTATCTATCAGAGATCAAGTCTCAGAGAGAACCCTCTCTATATTGGAAGGGCTAGGTTTCAGTCTTAAAGTTGGTTTGTAGGTTACATTTGTAGATTGTTTCTTCAACCCAACAATTTACTCAGTGTTAACACCTTCTTCATTCCTAGCCAAAATATTGGCTTCTTACAACTACAATTTGTCTTCTGATATCTGGGGTGCCAGACATATGGAAAATTATGCATTTACTTCATAATTGTATTTTTTGTCTCACTGGAATTTGACACATACACTTTCCTTTGTACATGAGAACTTCATCTTCTTTCATCTCATAAGAATTAAATTTCTGCTGAAAATTACTTTCTTGTAATATCTCTTTTACTTCTAGATAATGTTGATCTCAATTTTCCGCTGCAATAATTTGATCTTTCATATCATTCATGTACATGATAATGGATGCAACATGCAAATCACAATATTTCCTTCTGAGCATCAACCACTTGATTTTCCTTTCCTTTTATATGCTTAATTTCAAATTCATATTCACTCAAAAATTCCATCTATCTAGTTTGTTTGGCATTTAATGTTAGTTGTCCAAACAAATGCTTCAGAACACAATAGTCTGTCCTTAGCTCGAATTTATTACACTAAGTAAATTCCTCCACATTTTTAATGCATGTACAACTGTTGCTAAATCTAGATCACGGGTAGCATAATTCCTTTCATGCTCTTTTAATTTTATGGACTCATAGCATACCACATGACCATTTTGACTAAGAACTCCATCAAGCCCTTCCTTGCATGCATAAGTGCACACAACAAAATATTCATCCAAATTTGCAATCTTCAATATTGGCCCACTTGTCATTATTTCCTTCAACTATTTAAATCTCTCTTCACACTTGGGTGTCCATTCAAATTTCACTCCCTTCTTCTACAAATAAGTGATTGGATTTTCAATATTTGAGAATCCTCTTATGAATATTCAGTAATAACCATCAAGATCCATGAATGATATGACCTCTATAAAATTTCTTGGTGTTGACCATCCTCTAATGGCCTCTATCATTTCAAGATCCACTGTTATCCCATATGATGAAATGATATGCCTCAAGTAGTAAATATGTTTTTGGTAAAAGATGCACTTACTTAGATTAGCATACAATTTATGCTCTCTTAAAATTTGCAACACCATTCTTAAATGTTTCTCATGTTCCTCTTCTGACTTATATTAGATGATTATATCATATATGAACACAATTACAAACTTATCCAGGTACTCCTTGAACACTCCATTCATCAGGCACATAAAAAATGATGGGGAATTTGATAGTCAAAATGGTGCTACAGTGAATTCATAATGTCCATATCTCATCTTTAATGTTTTCTTGTTGATGTCTTCTTGTTTTATCCTTACTTCATGATAACTTGATCTCAAGTCAATCTTGGAAAATATTCTTGCACCTTTCAGTTGATCAAACAAATAATCAATTCTTGGTAAATGATATTTGTTCTTTATGGCGACCTTATTAAGTTGTTTAAAATCAATACACAACCTTAAGGTTCCTTATTTATTCTTCACAAAAAGAATCAAGTCTCCCCAAGGTGACACACTTGGGAATATATATCCCTTCTTTAACAATTCTTAAAGTTGCATATGCAACTCTTTCAATTCTGGTGTGCCCATTCTATAAGGTGTCTTGGACACTGGGGTATCTTCTGGCACCAAATCAATAGAGAAATAAATGTCTCTCTTTGGTGGAAATCCTAGGATTTCTCTAAAAACATATTTAAAATCTCTCAAGACCAGATGGTCTTCAATAATTTCTACTTTATCTTTGGCTGCCTCTTCCATATGGGCTGCAAAAATCTGACATCCCTTCCTGAAGCTCTTCTTCAACTATATAGCTGAAATTTCTCTAACAACTATATCTCTTGGAATGCCTTGAATCTTTCCTTGCTTCTCTTATTCATCGAGACATGTGATTGTCTTGTTGTAATAGTCCTTCTTGTCCATAAAAGGATTAATATAGGAAAATCATGAGGTTCATGGTATGGACAATGATCATAAAATTAATCCAAATACACAACTAATAATCTTTGAGAGTGAAACAACTAAATGTTTCTCTTATGAAAAAATATTAGCATGGAAGCCTTTCATATTGATGTAGGAGCATCCTGCCCCCAAAGTCAAACACATTTGACTAATCTTAGGGGTCTTTTGATTTGCTAAGGGATTGGGTTCCCTAAGTAATTTCCTATGTTTATTTGAGTTCTAGAAGGATTGCATAGGATGAGGTTTGTTGAATTAAGAATGTAACTGATGTTAGGGGGGACTCCTTTATTGGTTGGTTTCACTGATTCAGAGTGGGCCAACGACCCTGATGATCAAAAGTCTACCGCATGTTATGTTTTTAGCCTTGGTTCAGGAACTGTCACTTAGGCTTGTAAGAAACAACAGACTATTGAAATTTATTCAGCAGAAGAAGAGTATCGAGCAACGATAAATGCAATTTAGGAAGCCTTATGGTTTCGAAAGATCCTTTTAGAGTTTGGATTCAAGCAACAACATATAACCATCCTTTGGTGTGACAATCAGAGTGCCATCAAGCTCGTTGTTGTATCATTTTATCCACTTGAATGGGAAAAAGAGGGACACTTGCAAGTCTAGTTGGGTCTGCTGAACAGGACAAAAGTTAGTGTATGAATCAAATGACTCAATCACATGAAATAAACAAACAACTAAGTTGATAACAACTAAAGAAACAAAACTAAAATGCATAAGGAAATTAGAACCAAAATCAATCAAACAATTTTACCAATATTCATGCCACCAATGGAGAAATTATATTAGTGGGCAAACACCAAAGAGAAAGGGAGACTTATGGATCCCCTCTTCCTCCAAGGGAGGGCTCTTGAATCCCCTATGTGAGAGCTCTTCTTAAAAATGGAAAACTTGAAAGTAAATGGTGAAGAAATACAAGCTTAATCCCTCAAGAGGTGAGGTGAATATATTAATGAGATGATGCTAGTATGCTCCAAGAAGGAAAGAGGTTCCTTGTAGGAGAATAGAGGCAGAATAACAATACAATGAGATTCTTCAATTCATAGTGCACCCATGGCCTCTTTTTATAGCAAATATTTGAGGCATTATCCAACTGGTCTTTAGTGTGAACAAGGGGCCCTTTAGGGAACCCTTAGGTCTTTGACCAACCCCCCACTCGGATTAAGCTCGAATTTGAGGGTCAAATCGACTTTGGAGCTGAACCAGAAGTGGGTGAGGGGCTGAAAAAAAACATAAATGCGTTGTTCTCAAGTGTGCATGACCTTTTTCATACACAGTCGTGCATCGGTCGCATGTGCACTTTTCCTGCGTTTTTGACTTGAGCACATGTGCACGCTTCCTTTATATTCTGAGCAGATGTAAATTTTACAACCAGTTGTATAGTTTTTGTGCCCTTTGAAAATGTATTTTTGGGGCTATGAATGAACTAATAGGTATTTGGAGATGTTGGATTCCTATGACCATTTGCGGACGATATTTCAGTGATAACAGATGCCCCCTGATGTGTGAGGTTAGGAGCATACGTATAGCCGAAATACATCAATGTTTGTTCTACTGAGAGTGAAATTGTAAGAAAGAGTGTCGATAGGAATTGCAAGAGTGATCCCTCGGAGAGAGAGGGGAAACTGTGGGATCCAAACCTTTCTCTAGGTGTGGAAAAATAAAAACTGTATACAAACGAGGCGGGCATGCCCCATGCTCATGTCATGTAACTCAAAATATGTATGATAGTAACTGAAGCTATATGTTGATGTAGATAACTGCAGCTCCCTCCGGGGTGGTTTGATATTGGTAGATGACAATTATGGTGGTGAATAAACTCTAAAAAGAGGTGATGACACCTGTAAGAAGTGTCGATGACTCACATGCATTGATGACCCAACAAATTTCAGAGGTCTTTGACTAGTATAAAACAACTGCAATAGTTGAAAAGTAAGACCCACCATAACATGAGATTGTGTTGAAGTCGAATACTATGGGGGTCAATGAAAACAAGGAGCAATGATGGTTCTCCCATGTGTCGTCCGAGACTCCTCATTGTAAAGGTAATGAAAGTCAAGATACTGTCGCCCTTCTAGAAACTATGTTGATGTCGACATAAACTGAGACCCGACTTTAAGAAGCAAAGGGCTTCATGAAATCCATCGGATGAGATCAGGAACTAATGAGGAACATGGATGGAGTCAAGATGCGGTGAGACTCAAGAATTCCCTTTTTGGGGGGTATATATGAAGTATGAGTGGCAACAACAGTGAAGCTGGATCTAGTGTCAGGGGGACAAATAGACGTGGGTTGAAATTGTTCCATATGCGTGACAAAGTGGAAAAACTTAGAGATCGGGGGTATATGGACTGTGGGATGCTCAGGGTTTATGGATGATGTCAACAAGAGTAAAGGGTAAAGGAATTCCCCAACCAAGGGCGATAGGGGTTGCTTTGCCGGAAAAGGAAGGTCGCTAGAGGAGAAAACAAAAAGATATGTAAATGATGGAAAAAAGGCTTTGTACAATTACCGAATGAATAAAGAATAAGTTGGGATGAGCATGTAGATATAGAAATGGGTGCCCCAGTGTAAGATGGCTTGGCCTGTGGGGGCACAAGTTATATGGAGAACTAGTGGAGGGTGGGGGCCCCATGGGTAGGGTTCTATATGAGGAAAATGAATGGAGGGCAATTTGCAGATGGGAAAATTGATTGTGGATGAAATGGAAGGTTAATGATACTGTGATGGTGCAGTCAAATTGAAACCATGATGGGAGAACCTGGGAGTCCATTGGGAAAGCTAACAAAAATGAGAAGAAGGAGTATGTGGCTGATTCTCAAACATGTGTAAGACTATCGGGACTCTCATCCCTAGGGACTGAAAGCAGCATGAGTGACAAAGTACCAAGGGGGACTATGAATGGGACAACTTATGTGGGGGAGAGNGTGAGGATCCTACAGAAAAATGTCAGAGGGCGTGACTGGGAGATGCAATTGGTATTAAGAGGGAATGACTACATGTGAGTGTCGAGTATTTACCTAAAGGGGCTGTGTTGATTTGTGGTGAATGAGTACCTGCACACATAAAAACCAAATACCTGATGTGAACAATATCTGAAGATAAATAATATATAACATCTATTTGATAATTTTGAACATGAGCATGTGTACTTGGGCATGATGTGAGAAATAGGCTCCTTGGGGCCGAGGATGCATGGTGACCCGAGGAATGTGGCTGTGTAGGTGGCAGGATCCTGATCTCGTGGCTGAATATGGATCACAAAATGGATGCTCTGAGCCCCAGTAATTGAGCATGGAAGTTTGGCAAAAGGGACTATATATAGTTGTAGGGCTCACAGTGCCACCTCATTTGTACCTGTTGCCATAGTGAGTTGAAGAGAGGTTTTGAGAGGAGATTTGGAGATTACAGGAGTTCGAGCCAGCCGATCCAGGATTTAGGAGAGCCAGTTTAGTGGTCCCATACTGTTGCATAGTAGTTTGGGTTTCTTTTCTGGTCAGGGTTGTATGGATGACTATACTATGGATTTTGGGAGGGTGGCCCCCCCAGGTGCGTGGGCGATCTCAGGATACCAACGCATAGATGCGTGACTATAATGAGGATAATCATGCATGGGAACATGAGAGTAAGGAAAACATGTGCGCATTTGATGCACGTTTATTCGAGGTATAGCTGCGTGCTTCTGCACAACTATGTAGAGAATAGGTGCACATGAATGCGCGCCTGTGTGGGTGACAGGTGCGCATTGATGCACATTTGTTTCTTCGACAACTATGCATTGATGCAAAATTGTGTGAATAACAAGCACACATATGTGCATTCCTGTGGGGGGTGACAGTCGCACACATGAGGTGAAGCTGGGGGTTTTGGGAAAAAACTTGTCTTTTTTGAAGTTTTTCAGTTTATGAATTGTGATGGATGATCAAGTGTTGTTTATGTGAATGCAAGTGATCAGTTTAGGATGTTGGCCCACTGGAGAGAGAGGGACTGGGCACACCTCATGGAGGTAGTGAGAGATGATCCAGGTGTGTGGGGACTTTTGGCAACCTGTGGGTTGCTAAAGTTCTTTGATTGCCCACTGCTACGGGCACAGGAGTACCTATTGCATTTTTTGATTTCGATGTGGAGCACTGAGCTGCAATGCTTCATTGTGCGGGAGAAGCAGATGACATTCTCTATGATGGAGGATGTTTATTTCTTGATTGGGCTCCCTTTTCAGGGTAGGGCCCTACTAGCTGATCCCCAATTGCTAGGGGAGGCAGAATTGGGATGGAGGTATTGTTTGGGGTTGGAATTTATGCTAAGCTCGATCGTTCGGATTGGGGCGATGGATACACTTGAGCATCGTTGCATCGCAACGATGATCGTGAGGATCTACAGATCCTTAGCCACTCAACGGATCAATGGTGGTCAATTAAGGATTATGCATAGAGCATTGGGTGGAGAGAATTTTACCTAGGGCTTGATGTTGCACACCGAGATGATGGGGTAGCTCAACTGATGTCGGTCTACTAAATCAGGTGATTTTGCCTTTGGGTTGATCTTGGTGGCATGGTTCTTGGAGAGGGTTCCCATGTTGCGCTCTAGAGTGTTGTTGCTGGCGGTTGATGCACAAGAACCATGACTGATGCGGTGGGAAACCATTTTGGTACGGCATGGAGGTGGGGAGGGAGGCCATTAATTTATGGTCGATATGGCGTGTGTGTGGCACCAGATGCCGTAGATTATACTGCGGTATCCATATAGTGGGATGGACTACCGCCAGGACCCATATACGGTGTTGCCTCCTGGGATGTTTGGGACCAGAGAGGTATGTTGGTGTAATTATTTTTATTTTTATTTTGATAGTATAGCATATGTTTATTTATGGATGGATGTCGATGCTATCGTTGGTTTGTTGTATGTGCAGATGCGGGGTCGTGAGGTGGAGCTGGTTAGAGTGTCGACTCATCAGGGTCCGGTGAGACCACCGTATGATGAGCCGCGAGCAGGAGAGAGGCGTAGGAGAGACAAGGCTGGTGCGAGGCCAGCCGATGACGCGAGAGTTGGCAGGAGATGTAGATTTGATGACCCTGGTGTAGGGCCATCGCAGGCACTGTAGGGAGATGCAGGCAGGGACTTAGAGGATTTCCCTCGTCAGTTGGAGGTGGTATTACAGGGAGTGCCCAAGCATATGTGGACTTATATCCAGAACGAGGGAGTCTTGGAGCAGTGCGTGGGCCTTCCCGTAGAGTTGCAGAACTTGATCCACAGAGTAGTTGTAGTGAGGCAACTATGACCAGGAGACTTCCCCGAGGACCTTGAGGACCCCCGGCTGGTGGGGCACCTCCTCCAGATAGAGGACCTGGTGGTGGTGCTCTAGTGGCACCATGAGTGATTTTTGTATTTATATAGGCCTGTGAGCCTATTTTTTATAGGGTAGTGTGACACCTATAT